>VXBJ01000053.1:402140-447888 GCA_013400055.1 Nycticryphes semicollaris | reverse complement strand
AAAAAAAAAAAAAAATTGAAGACAAATAAGAACACACCGAACCTGTATTTTGAAAACCAAACGTCTGTAAGTCTGGGGGACCTGAAAATTTATTTCTGAACAGCTTGTGTCGGCAACTTTCTAATTTTCCTTTAATAGCTATGTCTGTGCTTGTGTGATTTGGCTTCCTACACCTTCTGTAATAAAACTATCAGTGTTGTTTTCTATATATTAAGGTTTTCTGTTTTATTTTTCCTTCTAGCTCCTGAGTCACTAACAGGAGAGATAATGTTATATGCAAGGCAATTATTCAGGCATTACAAGATTAAAACATGGAATATATTTCCCTTCCCTGGGAAATAAAATTTTCAGACAGCCTTTTCCACATGCGGCAAAGGAATGAAAGCTTAAAAACTGCCTGTTCTGGTTCCCTGCTTCTAGCAAAAGAAAGTTGTTTGTGTCTTGTTTTCTTTCCTGAAAGCAGAAAGATTGGTAAAACAAGGATCCAAAACTGGAAGGACAAAAAAGCCACTGAGCTAAAGAAACGTGTTGAAGGTAGAATGTTTGTTAGCCCTCAGTGGTAGTGTCTCACTTCCATCAGGCTGTTTTACTGCAGGCAAAACACACCAACATAGCAATGAATAAAATGTTAAATGCTGCTGAGACTTTTATAAGGACATTTTTATTGTTCTACCAGGTACAGTGGCATTCTTTTAATTACCTGGACATGACAAAGAGCACTGCACAGCTGAAGTGTTGGTTCTCTGGTATACATAAGCAATAAAGGTAACAGCCGGGGAAGGGAACTCAACTACAGGTGGAAGATTCTTATCTGTGCATGGAAATGGTCAGTGTTGCTGTTCTGTCTGTCTGTAGTTGTTGCACTATATGGGTGGAAATCATTTTAAGGGGTATAAAACCCACTCATAAAAAATGTCAGTTGATTCAGCCACCAAATGAATACAAAGTACTGGTGTCTTCCCAATGCTGGCATTCTCCAGTGTTTCCCATTGTGCCTTATTCAATTTAATATACACAGCGCTGCAAGGACTGATGTGCCTGGCCATCTGCTAATGTTCACCCCTGTCATCTTTCTTCTTTGTCATTATAGAATCACAGAATTGTCTATGTTGGAAGGGACTTTTGAGATAATCTAGTCCAACCATCAACTTAACTCTGATTTAAAACAAAACAAAAACAAACCCAAAAGAAACAACAACAACCCATCACTAAACCATGTCACTAAACACTATGTCAACCCATCTTTTAAATACCTCCAGGAATGGTGCCTCAACCACTTCCCTTGGCAACCCATTCCAACGCTTAATAACCCTTTCAGTGTAAAAATTTTTTCTGATACCCAGTCAGAACCTCCCCTGGTGCAACTTGAGGCAATAGGACAAGAGGAAATGGCCTATGACTTGGCAGAAAAGACCAACCCCTACCTCTCTATAACCTCCTTTCAGGTAGTTGTAGAGGATGATATGGTCTCCTCTCAGCCTTTTCTTCTTCAGACTGAATAACCCCAGCTCCCTCAGCCTCTCCTCATGAGACTTATTCTGCAGACCCTTCACCATCTCTGTTGCCCTTCTCTGGACCCACCCCAGCACCTCAATGTCTTTTTTTTTGCGGTAAGGGGCCCAAAACTGGACACAGTACTTGAGATGGGGCCTTACCAGTGCCAAGTAGAGGGGGAGTCTATGTACTTAGACTCTTCACTGCCAAGGACCCCGTGCTTCTGCAGCCCCTGCACATTTAGTAACTACTTTGCTTTGCTAATCGAGCAAAGCTTGCATGGTATTGTCCTTTGTCACCCCATCATTTACAGGACCTCCCTCATTAGAAATTTACTCAAATACTTACCAAGACCTTATCAGGAACTTGTTCCTCAGGAGAATAATCAGTCCTGACTTCACTTGAATATTTTCTACAAGTGGTGCCAATGAGAAATCAAACAACATTTATTTTGCAATTAATCAATTTGTCCACTGAGTATCAAGAATGTAGATACTTGCCCCTGTACTAAACCTGCTCCCTGTGTTCTGGTTAGGGGAACACTTCCTTATCAAGAGGCTGAGCCTGAGAATGCCTGAGCATCCACTGTGCCCTCAGCTCCCACTGACTCCAAGGCCAATTGAACTCATCCCATTTTAATCTGCCTTTGGAAGGCCCTCTTCCTTCTTCAGGACCTAATATTATTCTATCTGAGTATTCATTGATGCTCAGCAGCTCCCTACACGAGCTATTATAAGGTAGGGAACCGTCACACCACGGCAGAGAGAAATTATACACCTTGCCCAAGATCATGCAGAAAATCTCTTGTAGCACTGGAGAAAAAAAAAAATCCTGGAGAAGTAACTTTTTGTGTTAGATACGGACTAGTACATAGGTCTTCAAGGTTTATGCTTTTCTCTACTTTATTTTCTCTGATTTACTCAAGACTTCATATTGATTTTGAACTATACTGGGATGTTTTGTTGGTAGATAACCTGTTTTATGGTTTGTGTTTCTCCCAATTCATGTCTTCCAAGAGCAAAAGCTCTGGCAGATCAGCTCCTGCACATTTAGCAGTAGTGTTGTAAATGATCAGTGCTTCTCCCAGTATTTTCTGTTGGACGTTATTGATACCAACATAAAAGTAGCACAAAAGGTTGTGTGTCTATACCACCATTCATAGTACAGAATCTTAGCACCAACGTATCTCCACTACTGCTTTAAGTTGTGAGCTGGGCCAGCTGAGTTATAAACTGGGTTACCATCCCTTTTTCCCACCCCTTCCATGAAGGTGGAAACTTTCCATGAAGAAGCGAGACGGAGACAGAGGCGGGGGATGAAACCACATCCTTCTGCGGCTAAGCCCACTAGTGCTCATGTGCTAGAGCCATGACTCGAGGCTGTCATCACTGCTGTGTAGGTGGACACACTGGTCTTCATGAGCTGGCTTGATTACCAGTAGCATTCTAATTGTTAAAACCAGTGTTTGGCACAGGCCAGTGACTCTAATATTTATTGAGTTACTCTGAATGGCTTTGCAGTCTATGTGGCTCAATAGCTACAGTGGTAGCAGTGCCCAAGCTTTGTTTTAAGGTGGTTGGAGTACTTGTTTATTGTGGCAACAGATAACTAGGAATTTGTGGGAAAGGAGGGAATATTTTGCAAGCCTGTATGATGTCAGTATATTGTCAAATAGCCATTACTGTGAAATTAAAGACTGTATTGTGCATTCATTTTGAAATTCAAGATAGAGGGGGCATATATTTGTTGCCACAAATTCTAGGGATATTTAAACAAAAAAGATAAAATCACTCCCTTCAAGGGGATGATGGGGAGCGGAGAGATTGAGAGAAGGTGCTTCTTTCTAGTGTCACAGTTTTCCTCTTTTAGGAGAGGAGAAGAAGACAAGGGAGAAAGAAGAAGAGATAAGAAAGTCAGGAGGAAGGTGTGGTTTAGTGCTCTGATGTCCATCTCCTAGACAATCAACTATGTCATAATGCCACTACTCAGTAGTAAGTACTTCATCAGAAGAATGTGAAGAGCAGAGAGGGAGAAAGATGAAGAGGGGAAATCATGATGATAGGGTAGAAAGGAGGAATTGGAGACCCCTGAAACTCCAAATCAACTGATGCATGTTAAGAAACAGCAGCAGCAGAATCAAAAATGGGCCTGTGAGTGTGATGTTCAGACCAACCTTTCTTCAAGCATAGACCTGTCAACGATCCAAATCCTCAGCCCTGTTCTGCATGTACTTCTGTTCAGGAAGTTCATTGGCCATTTACTGTGTGTAACTTTGGTAAGTTGCTAGAATATGTTGTTAATACGTCCTATACAGTGCACAAAACATTAGAAAGTAGTATAAGGAATCAGGCACCATACTGTCTTCAAATAATTAAATTAAATTAATCAGCGTGTGAGATGGACCAGATGTGGTTTTATAAAATGTAGCGGTGATGGGGTAGAAATGAGGATGGACAGGCCTCTGCTGTTCCCTCATTCTTTGTGCCCTTGTGGTCCTCACAGAGGCTACATCTGCACAGAAGCTGCTTACATATGATGGTTGGTACCCAAGGGATTTCCATCTGTGACAAGAGGATAGGAATGTGATCCCTCTCTTTTTCTCTATCCCTCCCTTCTCCCTATGTAGAGAGTGCACGGAACATGGCCTGTTCACTAGGAATTCCTGGGAAAGGGCCAACACGGAGGTGAGAGATGGATAGACTCTGTCCTTCCTGATGCAATGTCACAAATAGTAAAGTACACTTCAGAAAAGCAGTGAAGCGGTGTTGTATTTCAGGCGAGGAAGGCGTAAGGATTTCTGTGATTGCCTTAGGGTCCGTGAATGCAAAGTACTACCCAAAAGCAGCCACAGCTATCAATCTTCCAATAGGCTTCTTTCCTAAGGTAGAATACCAGTGTAGCAATCAGCCCATTTCAGCCTGCTGTCCCCTGCCAAAGTTTATGAGAGAGCTCAAAGCTGATCATGACAAAATAGTTTGATATTATGGGACAAAAATATCGTCTCTAGGTCTATTAGAAGTCTCAGCTGCAAATTTCCAAAAAAAAGCATTCAAAATCTCAAAGGCATTATGAGCATCTGTGAAGCTATAGAAATGTCCTGTTTTATTACTTTCTCCAGTAAAACATTTTATTGTTTTTAAATCCACCAAAATCTGATGACATTTTGACAGAGAAGATTAATTGTCTCACTTAAGGAAACACTGATCAAGATCTGCTTAGCTATAAAACTTTTTATTGGCTGCAAATTTCAAGTCATTCCAGTATCCAAGACTGCTTTAGAAGAAGAGACTTCAGGCATTATAATTTTACAAGAAGTGAATAACTGCTTGGAGATTTTTGCAAAGCAAATGGCTTGCTTCTAAGCAATCAGAGTGCCATTTTAGCTTCTGTAATGAGGTGGTTCCCTCAAGGAGATGGAGAATTCTGACACCAGATAGTCCCTCTGTTGTTGCAGCAGATTTCCCTGGCACTGACAAATTGCCTCTCTGAAATAGCAAGGTCAGGTGGACAGTAACAGAACAAACAAGAGCATCAAACCAGTAGCAGTCCGGTGCTCTCAGCATTCCTAAGCAGGCACGTAGACAGATGAACAGACATCTTTGTCATTTGGTACATTTGTATCTAGATCCCTGATAGACGCTTCGAGCGTACTGTTTGCTTTCTAGACACCAGGATGTGCCCAGGCACCGAGATTATTTATATAAAGCAGCCCTATAAATCCATAAATCCAGCGACACAGTAGGAGCTCAGAGCTCTGCTACATGCCGCTGCAGAAGTGGAAACTGGCCCAGAGCAGCCTCTGGGATGCACTAAATTCTGCTGGCTTTTAAAGGCCTCGCAAGGAGTGTTGCTGTGAAGGAGTTACCAAACAGAGCTCCACTGATAATGGGATCTTTGCTTCCCTTAAACTGTGAGAGTCAGCTCGGGCCAGCTTTCTTGCATGCACTGACTTTTCAGTGGCCAGTGCTGTTAGAACATTTCTGGTCCCTTTTGATTCAAAATTTAGCAGTTAGTAGCCTCTGGACTTTCTGTACGATGACCGATTTGCGCAAGGGTTTATGCAAGCACGGTGTATGGATACTTTAACGTTACAGAATTTAGGACTCCAGAGTTTAGTTTTAAATAGTAATTAATAATAAAACCCTATTTCAACAGTAAGGTGAAAGGCAAGCATATACAGAGGCCAAACGTGTATTAAGATGCTGCTGTGACAGGTGGGATTGAGGAGTACAGAGAGGCTCTCAGTAGGACTGGAGTTCCCTGTGTTCATGACCAGACACACATAGTTCGAGCTATTCCTCTCCTGAAGGACTTTACTATCAACATAAACAAAGCAGATGCAGGAGAAGAAAAAGCACAGAGGTACAAAATAATGTCTTTGCCTAAAGTTACTCATTGGCTGACAATGGCACACTGCTCTCCTGAATACCAGGCCATGCTCAATGAACTATTTAACATGGATATTAAAAGCTTAAGTAGGGAGTTGTTAAGGCTTGAAAAAGCCCCAGCCCAAATTTCTAAACAAGGCTATCTAGAAGGAAGCTCCCAGATTTGTAACCATGTGGCAAAACAATCTGTCTCAGAATGATGCCAAGCAGCCCAGCAGCTCGGACTAGAACCGGCTGGGAGCTCTGCTCTGTGGAGGACCTCCATCCTATGCTGCTCCCTGCTGAGGAAGACACTCAGCAGCCAGTCTGCTCTCAGGTTGCTTTTGTGGCTCCAAGAATATCCCTGAGCTGTTGGCTCGGAAGCAGGTGCCATGAGTCTGGGCAGGCCAGCATGGACCTGCCTCCACTGGCTGCTCAGATGCATTCAGGCGTTGTCCCCTACAGAGCCTGCTGTCCTTCTTACCGGTTCATGCAGTTTTGATCCGTTCATTCTCAACATTTATTTGTGGTTTTACCTGTTGTCACTGGTGATCGCTCAGCTTTGCCCAGATCTCCTTCTTTCTTGCACCCTTTGAGAGGCAGAAAACCATTGGTTATTTTTAGGGATGGACTCATCTCTCTGGGAAACCAGTATAAAGAAATTAAAACCAGAGTATTGAACTTTTTGTACCTTATGAGGCTTTTTTATTCTGACCATTTTCATAAGGTATTTGATGAGTAAGACTCCAGAATGCCATATATAAAGCCAAGAAATGGGATTTTCATTTGTGCATTCATTTTTTTTTAAGAAACAGTCCCAGGGTTGTTTTGGGAAATGAATGCTGAAAGCTGGAAATCCTAATGGTAATCAGTGTTTTTTCATTTCCATATGTGCATCTTTCCTGCAAACTATGTAGCATCAGCACAGTAAATATCTTTCATGTAATTTAAAAGTAAAATGCAGCATGAAGCATGCTGTTAGTTCTTGATGACAACATCATATAAACAGAAGCATGAGGGAATCTGAAACGATCCTGGGCCAATTTCTGTTCTTGGCTAAAATCCTACAACCCCCTTGAAGTCAGTGGCGTTCTGGGCTTGCAAATACAAGGAGAATTTGGACTCTAATTCTACAGATCTCTGAATGTAGGCATTGCAATAGAGAGCTGGCATCACTGCTCTTGAAAGGCCACTGCCAAATGGCTGCTGGGCACAATTTTCAGTAACTGGGTAACTGAAACTCCAGCTCATCCTGTTAGGGTAAGACTTAGAGCAGAGGTCAGAGTGGCTGTGGAAAAAATATCCAGTGAGATTCAGAATCAAATAAAATCAAATTTAAGGCTCAGTTCATCAAGAAAGTCTGGTGCTTATTTCTTTTGGATTTTTATAGGGTGCCTCTCGGGAAGCAGGGTCTGATTCCGTTCTCATTAAAGCCCTTGGTGAAAATCTCAGCAGTCTCAGGGGCTGCATGCTGAGCCCCAAACAACTAGATTAGAAGAACTGAAACGATGTTAGCGTTAACACCTGATCCAAAGCCCACTGAAGTGAAGAAGAGACTTTCTATTTACCCGCTCTGAAGAGAAAGCTACCTCAAAATGAATACATTACTAGGATTCCTCAAGTGATTTCTACAGCTTTACCAAAAGAAATAATGAGATATTCTAGCAGAAGCAAACATAACATAAACCAAATAAAAAGGTCTTCTGTGTTAGCAGATAGATTAAATAGATTTGGGAGAAGTGAGCAAAAATTAGAAGAAACTGCTATCAGAAAATTTGTGCCAACAGTTTCTGAAGAGGTCTTTTTCTGAATAGATGGTCCTTAAAAACATGAAAATAAGTTGTGCTGAGTATCAAGGAGCCTTCAAAATATGACAGTCAGATCTAAATAATGCAGGTCAAGGAGATTAAACACTGTGTCAATTGTGACGTTATAAATGAGGAAGTAAGGTTCACTGGTTGTTCCATTTCACCATCCAACATCAAATCATGGGCAGAGCCAGGAAACCTTTCACCTCTGTCCTGGGCATTCCAGCTGGTACCAGGATCCCCTACTTAATCATCTGGAGCTTCTTTTTGACTGCTTCTGGTTGCACATGCTTCTGGTGGTCCTACATCCTGCAAAACATCAGTGAACTCTTAAAAATCAAAACTATTCCTATCAACTTCAGGCAGATGAATAGCCTCTGACTCCTCTGCACTGGTCTACAGAAAATAGGCTTCTGTTGTCACCTGCTGGCTCAGGGTCACTTTTGACTTGTCATGTTCTTTAGTTGATTTCTGACCCTTTCAGGGTCAACGATGCCCTTCTCTGGGTGGTTAGCAGCTTTGTCATCTCTCTGCTTTCCTTATCCTTCCTGAGTTCAGCAAGGATTTTTAGTCTATAAGTCTTTAGGTCCTCAAACGAGAAAATTGAATGCTATTTCTTTAATATTGTGTCTTCCACTCACAGTGGATCAAGATGTAAATTTAATTTTTAACTGCATCTTTTATTTTACCCCAAGAATAAGCCTAGTCATCTTGTATGTGAATTTTCTCCCTCAGGGACAGTTTGACTACTGGCTCTTTTTCTGCAGATGACATAAAACTTTGTGTTCCCTATTTCCCAGTTGTTTGCCTCTGTTGAGTTGTGGCAGCTTCTGCCCATGACAAACATGTTCATTCCGAATGCTTCAAGAAATCTACTTACTCCAGCATTATTGCAACCGAGTTTTCTCATTTTGGCTCATCAGAAAAGTGACAAGCTTCATAGACAACTTGAGCAAGATCACATCTGAACATTCTGATGCCTCCCCCCCCTTCCCCTGCCCCCTTGACATTTGATGCCATAACCAAACATTTGTTCCACCATGTGTTGCTGGTCAATAACTCCTGGCAGGAGGTGTCCATCTTGTTCACTGCTTGCATTTGCCTTTTCATTCCCGCTGTTGTACTACCAGACCAGTTGTGCTGGTTGCTCACAACTGCAAATGAACTGGTTGGCCTTTTTCTAAAGAGACACTCTGAATGTTCCACCCTACTACCCTGCACCTATCTTTCTGATGAAGAGATGAAACCTGGCACAAAGAAAGCAGTCTGAGATGAACCGGAAGGAATTTTACTGTCTTTTTTTAAAAAATCATCTATAAAAAAAGATGATCATGGAGATGCTTGGAGCAATGTGATCATCACTCTCCACAGCTCCTTATGATTACTGCCAAGACCATGAAAGCGCTCCAAATAATGTTGTGGGGAATGCTGTGATACCCACATGCAATGCAGGTCATCTTCTGTTCATGCAACCTGGCATTTGGAAGACTCATTGCATCAGCGAAGACAGCCAAGAGTGAATAATCTCTACCAAAATAGCTGTAAAGCTATGTTAGCACTTCCATGCTGGTTTCACCAGCATTTTCTGGTGTCGATCCAAGCTCAGATATTAAAAACAAAAAAAACTTTAGGGGCCTTGCTCCCATTAAGTGCTTTTGCCAGGTTTGTGGGTCTACCTACTCAGCTCACACAGTTGGAAATAGTGAGCTCTTAACAATGGAAGAGCATCTGCTCGGACTTCACCTTTGCTGGAATTTTTATGTGTCCTTTTGCAATGCCTTCCTTAGGGCAGTCTTGAATTCCCCTGCTCAAAAAAAGACCAGAAAATTTAAAATCTGTTCACTGTTCCCTGAGGAAATGGAAATATGTTTTACCCATCCTCATCTTTTCTGACTTCCCTTGAGCTTCACAACTGCCTGCTTGCCTGCTTTTTTTTTTTTTGGCTTCTTCCAAAATACTTTGCAAACTCAGCTCACCTCCTGGCAGCTCCTCCAGTCTTGGTCTGCTCCTCTCCACTATCCACTGATAAAATTACTCTTTTATTTGGTTTGTTTCACCGCTCTGGAATCCTGTCCTCCCTTCCTATCTGCTTCCAGCTGCCGAGTCACCCATTGTCCTTAAATCTCACTTTTAAAATCTTCCTCCATGGTATAGTTCACAGCTGCCTGTGACATTAGGTGAGACTGCGTAGAGCGGGTGCGACATGGAAACCTTCTGTATAAAAAAAAGCTGTGGTGTGTTGCCTCACAGCCCCACAATGAAAAAAAAAAAAAAAACCAAACCCAAAACAAACAAACAAAAAAAAAAAAGCCCCAAACCAGAAACAAGTCATGTGACATGTTGTAGATCACAAGAGGTTCAAGATCCCCAGCTGAGTTTTCAGAGAGGAAGTAAAGCAGGTGACCAGCAAGGGGATGGATGATGAACAGACCTCCACTGAACCCACCCAAGGGGAACCCACTCTGACAGGAAACGTTCTCATTCAAGGATTTAAAACACACCCTCCCGCCGGTCAGAGGGGAAGGCAGTGGGCAGCGACACCGCATTTTAGAAGCGAAATTAATTTATTTGAGGGGGAGGAAGGGTGGACGACGACGTGCCCAAGACACTGCGTGGGTGTGAGAGAGCTGTCTCCTCGCGGGCTGTCCCCAACGAACACCGCAAGCCGCAGGCCCCAGCCCCCATTCTGAGGGGTGCAGTCCCCCCAGCACCGGCCAGGGCCCCCGCTGGATTTAGGGTCCGCCGCCTGTTCGGCCTGCCCGGTACTGACGGCCGCTACCCACCTGCTCCCCTCCTACTGCTCCTCTCCCACCCTCCCGTTCGCCTCCGGAACCAAGCAAGTAGGGGGAAATAGGGACAGGCCGTGGTCCCTTTAAATAGCATATTGTGGTTCACGTCGCCGCCGTCTCCTTGTAATAATTAGTCGTGAGCCACAGCCCCGCCTTCTACTGCTGGCGGCCGCCCTTCCTGGGCTCCACCAATCAGCGCCCGTCCGCGTCACTCTGAGGGCAACGAAACACGGAGAAAGGGAAAAAAAAGTTTGGTGAGGAGCGAGCGGGGCCAGGCGGGGCCGGGCGGGCGGCGGCGGGACACGACGGGCCCGGAGGCAGGTGAGGGTAGTGAGGCCGGGACGGCGGCCCGGTTTGTGGGGGGTGGTGATGGTGAGATACCGGTGGCCCCTCTACGCCGCCGAGCGGGTTGGGGCGGCGGCCACCCTCTCGCCCCTGGGGAGCGGAGGGGGCACTGAAAGGATAGGGTTCCCCCCCCCCCACCGTTTCCTCCTGACTCCCGCACCCGGCGGGTTTGGGATTATGGGGTGCCGGTGGGGCCAGGCCGGGCCCAGGGCCCCGGGGCTCTTTTTCTCCCTTTTTTGGTCGTTCCTTCCTCCTTCCCCACCCCCACGCCGGGCAGCTCCTGGCTGCGTGCGCAGGAGCCATCGCAGGGCAGAGGTGTTTGNGCCAGCTGCTGTGGGGAGTGGATTTGAAAGAGCGGGGGTGCCCGGGCAGGGGGGAGGTAGGGCTTCCCCGCCGGCTCCGTGTCGGGGCCTTCCCCCGGGCCGGGGCTGGCGGTGGCGTCCGCAATCCGGTGCTTGTGTGTCTGCTCCTCGGGTGAGTTGAGTGCAGGGGTTTGGAGGCGGGAACGTTGAGAAAGCAACACGCAGTTTGTGTTGTGGCACCCATCCCACGAAACCAAGGGTTTCAGCCTGTCACCCTTTTGCGATTTATTCTGCAAAAAGTTCTTCCTGTTGTTGCTCTTGTGTTCACTGAGGAACCCTGTGAAATTTAACCAAACTTACCTCCTGGGCTCTGCAAAAAGTCTGGAGTGATAGATAAGGGGTACGAACATCCACTCTTGTTCCCACAGGATGTTAGGATGGGGCAGTCTTAAAAATCAAAAAAACAGTAATTATCTTACTGCTAATAACAGTGGCAACTACAACAAAATACAGAAGCATCCACCAAATATGCTGATGTAATGTGGATGCATTCGGCAAAACTGATGGTAGTTTCTTCTCCCCCTGAGTGGACTGACTTAAAGTGCACCTTTGTGTTCTGAAGTCCATTCCCTGGACGTTAGTCCAGACTTGTCCTATAATAGGTGTCATTGCATAAGAGTTACAGGGAGTAAAGAGCGTGCTGAGTTTCTTTCATTCTTCTTAGGATCTGTGCTTGCACTGAACTGTGCCAAGCTGTCTGTGTACACTGAAGAGAAAAGGGTGCAGCTTGGTAAGCTGCCCTATGAACTTTAAGGGGAAAACAAATAAGGAAGAAACTATTCTCTTCCTCCTACTACTTCCAAGTAAATTATTTTGTTTGTCTGATGTCATCTAAAATGACTTCTTTCACAGAGTTCTAATCATCTTCTGAACACATGATGAAGGTAACACAACAATTGAGGAAACAAATATATCGATTCCTTCCCTGGTCTCTTTCCTGTCTCTCCTTTAACTTTTACAGCTTTGCTTTTTGAATTCTGCCTGATTTGTTTATCTAGTACTGAGGTACCTACACTTGCTCTCTATATTAATTTTCACCTAATCTAGAACAAGGGGACTGGCTCTTTTCTGATGTGTCACACATTTGTACAGGCCAGAATAACAGTGTGTTTTGGGAGGATTCTTGTTCCTTATGATAATGAATATCAAAGCCTATGACATATCAGTGGCATAGTTCCTTGGGTTTACCACCTTCCAGATAGAGGAATGTATTTTTTAGAATACTTCTTAAAATATTTTTGGTCTTGCAAAACTATGAATCATGGTAAAATAATAACAGTTTAAAATAAACTTACTTCTTGGCTAACCATGAATTTATGGCAAAAATTAACATTGTATGTTACATAATATACTTTTAAGAGTGTGATCTAGGAGTGTATGTTTGCATTTCAACTTCATGTTGCTTTATGGTCTCAGATGGCACATTCAAAACCTTATACAAATAGATTGAAAGAGATAGTGGCAAGTTATCAGAAGGAGAGTAGCATTAACACAAACTACTGAAAAGTTGCCATGGTAACAGATAAAGGTAATCCCTGTTTCTGTGAAAGTGTGTCCTTTTGTAACAGCTATATTAATGAGTCTGATTTCTGAGAGAATTGTAAGTATACAAACTTCTGGCTCCATTTTCTTGGCAGCTGATACCCATGCAGCTGGGTGGTTTTGGGGTTTTTTTTTTATTACTGAATAGGCTGTGGGCTATGACTTGCATTCAAGATACTTGATTTAAGCTATAAAGAGTATTTACAGATTACATATAAATTAACTTGGAGTATGCTGAATCCAATGCAAACTAGTAGACTTTTTTTTTTTTTCCACCCAAGAGATATTGGTTGTCAAGGAAAAGTCTTTTGAAATGTCTGGATCCTTTCTCAAGGACTCTGAAGCAAGTGGTGTGGCCATCTATCACTGGAGTCCTTGGTAGTACAGCTGTACAAGATGTGTTTCTTTGACCTGATCTAAAAAAATCAAACAAACACATGCAAAAAAAAACCAAAACCAAAACCCCAAAGCCAAACAAAAAATAACAGCAACAAAACCCCCAAATAACAAACAAAAATACCCCAACCCAAATCCAAACAAATATGGCAGCTGCTGGGAGTGAGTGAGACCTGTTAAGGATATGCAGTTTTATAAGCTAGGAGATAAGAGGGAAGGGAAAAAAAAAAAAACCAAACCAACAAAACTTATTCTAATGGCTTAACCTCTATAGAGAAGGAAGCAGTTGAAATTTAACATGAGGATGAACTCAGTTCCCTGGGTAGCTAAGCTTTGGATGGTTTGAGATAGCTGCTAAAACTTACAGGGGAATATGTTTCTTTCTGTACTGCTGTCCAGACAACTGACCAGTCCACTCTGACAATGACCCAGTATTTATAATATGCACCTTCTTGTTGGTTCCAGGATCAATTATTGCAGTGCAACAGTACATCTTGGATTGAAAGCAGCAAGAGAGATCTTACATTTCTTCAGGATTACTGAAATCTCATCAGTCTGGTATGTTGCGCTCTCTAGACTCCTGGAATAGCAAGATGAATTTTCTGTGGAAGGGCTTCCTTAGTTACTCCTAATGATACTGAAGTTTCTAGGACTCTGGCTTTAAATCATCAGCTTCAATCTTGGGAAGTAATATGCTACTAAGAACTATGTAACTCTGTACTGCTGGGGTTGTGTAGAAGATTGGTTTTGGTAGCGGTGTTTGTAGCAGGACAATGAATCTGCACTTCAGAACCTTAAGGCAACATACACACTGAACTTTTCATCTTGTCTGTCCTGCCTGGAAATTCCAGGTACTTTTACAGACCTTTAAAACTAAAGTGAGGTTGGGAAGGAGCTAATTGACTTTCTAGAGACTGCTTGTGGATGTATTGAAGAATGTATAAGACAAAAACAAATGTTTCTTTGATTACACAGGGAGTTTTTTCTTTCGCTCATCCTTATGTAGACGTGACTCTCACGGTTTAGGTTTGATTAAAAAATGGCTACTAATGTCTCAAAATCACTTCTTAAATTCCAGTTCTGAAATTCTATACTAATGTACTTTTAAAATTAATATTTTTGCAAATATATCGATATGCAGCAATGTTGTTTATAAACAGAGTTGCAGCATGTTACTTTTAGAGTTGTCTCTAATAACAAAAAGCTAAAAGACAGAGGTGTAACTGTTTAAAAATAATAAATAAAAAATTCAGCACATGCTGTAGTGCTGACATAATTGACAACCAGAGGCTAAAGTCCTTTTCTACAATGCAAGTTCAGTATTTGTACGTAGCAGGTCAGTTGCTTTGCTACTGATTAACATGTACAGAATCCAGGAGGTATAACGTATTTGAGACTGTGAAAAACAGGTGCAAAATTGTGAAGAAAGCTCTTGTGATTTTACACACTGATCTGTTCCAAGCTGGGCAGCAAGTAGCCTCTCTCTTCCTCTAATCCCTCAACAGCCATCACATGTAGCTTTTGATCGCTACTATTCTGGTCTCTGAACTGGTGACTTAAAGATGAAAGGCTCTGGTCTTGATCTCTTGAGCTGTCAAGTCCTCCAAACTTGCTGTCTTCTGTGTGTGTTAAGATCACAGAACAAATGGCCTTTTAGCTGTTCTGTGATGACAATAGTCAAATGAGAGTCAGGTGCTTTCTCTTGTTACTGTCCCCAGTGCAAAGTTCAGTGGCAGCAAACTGAATCTTTTTTATGCTGCTGTCAAAGCTTCCCCGTTTAATGTACTTGCTCTGCAATCTGCTATTTTTGTTTTTCCTGCATTGCTACAGTTATTGTAAGAGTAGCAAAGGCATAACTTGAGTCTGGACCTTAAAATAGTGCCTCTGCGTTTTCTATGTGTGCGTGTTTACAGGGAAAATAGGTGGATTATGTGCCGAAACTGAGCTTATAAATTAGGCTTTTTAATGTTTAGTTTCACAGGGTTGCCTTCAGCATGGGGTAATAACTTGAATAGCAATTTTTTTATGTCTGGATTCCCAACATCTAGATACAGATGTGTCTACCCATGATGCCTAATCCTGTGAGGTAGGTCAACTGTGAACCTAGTTTTATTACCTCACTTCACAGATTCTTATTTTTTTTATAGTTTGAGGATGACAAATTATTTTGGGGGCATTCTTAGCAAGATGGTTTTATGTTTTGTGGGCTTTCTTTTGTGTGGTGGTGTTCTTTGTTTTGTTTTTTTTGCTTGTTTGTGGGGTTTTTTTTTAATGAGATGAGGTAAGCAGATGTAGGAGGTCACAGCGCTGAATGGAGGAGGATCTGTTTCCCCATTGCCTTTACGCTCTGGGTAGGCCGTGCCCGTGTTTATCAGAAGCTGGCCAAACTTCTGCCACATCAGTGACTCTGGCAGATGGAAGGGTCTGATGAGCACCGGAGCTGGGCTCAGGGATCAGGCCAGACTACGTAACTGGGAGGGGAAAGGTGGAGAGAAAAAGGGATGAAACTTCTCCCTTGGAGCGATAAGGAGCTGCTGCTGCTGCCTCTGTAACAGAAGCGTAAGCTGAAGTGTGGGATGTTTGATGATAAATGGTATTTTTCATCACCGTAGCAGTTGCGAGCTGGCTAGACCTCTGTGGAGTTTTCTTGTCTTCTAGCTCTCATCAACGTCTTCTAGGCTGATGAGAGTTGGGACTTCTGACGCTGTTTTTACAGGACTAAATTTAACGTGCACTAAATTGAAGCTTTCCAAGATTGCTTACTGAGCTACTCAGAGGACACTTTACTGGTATGTTTTATTTGCATGAACTGTGCTCTTGGTTTTGATTGCTTAGATAATGTTTGGTCAAAAAAAAAAAGAAAGTGTCATGTAAGTATGGCCTCAGAGTCATCCTCAGGGGACTTGATGAACTTCCAGTGGTAATGACGCTCGAAGGGCGCTGAATTCAGGTGCAAGGGTTAAGCTCTGGTTCTATCAGCTTGTGTTTTAGGTTCCGTAGGGGAAGTTATGTAAATCTCACTAATTCTGTTCTTGTAGCGTTTCGTAGTTATTAACTTATAACTGTACAAATGGCTAGTTTTCAGCCCTATTTGGATTTGTGGTGTGATAGATTGCTCTAAAATAGAAGGTAACACGAAATGTGCTATTTGACCGTTCTAGCGGAGTTGGATGGCCTTCCTGAAGGTGTTTTTATATGCTCTCTTTGGTTTATGTATCACAACTCAAGGGAGTACTTAGCTGTAAATATTTTTGTGACGTTGGGTGGTATTTGCAGGAAAGCAGCATGCTAAACTGTCTTGGACTTGATTAATCTGCATTAGCAAACTTAAAACAGGTATTTGTTTTGCGGTGTGGGGAAAGTGGGGGCTGCTCCAGTGCTGGCAAGAGGAGAGGTGTTGAAGAGACCACAAACGAGGAGGAGTTTTTCCTCATATTTCCCCCCCCACCCCACCCAGTACAAAACCAACACAAATGGGCTTATGCTGACAAGTGCTATATCCTCCTCTAGGTTAATATTTTTAACTATTTCACAATAAAAGCAAGGAGTTTTCTCTAAGGCAGCCTTGCTCAACGGATGAGTCTTGTGTAGCTACAATGGTGCTTTGTGGGTGCAGGTGTGTGGGGGGTGGGAAATGCAGGCCCACATTGCTTTTTTGGAACGGGTCAAGGTTTTTCTCAAATGAAGTGTCCCAGCTGCAGTTGTGAAATAGCTGTTAAGCCTTGTTTTGTTTTTACTGTTGCGTGTTCACTCGATAGACAGGGTAGGGAACCGCTTCAGCGTCGACACTGGGGAAAAAGAAGCAATTTTCGTCTCAACGGCAGGTTTTTGTCCGGTGTGAAGAGGAAGAGGAAGCTGAGCTGTGGGAAATGCAGTTGATGGTCAGAATGTGAAGTGTCTGGTGAATGTGTAGGGTCGGGTGAAGGCTGAATGAGCCCGAAAAGTTTGTGGCTGCAGCCATGGCACCCTGCGAGATGGAGCGGGCGGCTTCCTGCCGAGCTGCTCTCCTGCTGACTCACGCTCTAGGCGGGCAGAAGAGTCTCTGGAACTGGCAACCCAGCGGGTTTTTAGCCGGGGCTACCGATTTCTACAGCGTGTCCGGCTTCCCAGGCCGTCTCCAGCCGCTCCTCGGCAGCGGGTGGGCTCCCAGCAGAACGAGCCGCCCTCCAGTAGCTGCGGCGGGGGAAACCTTCCCAGCTCGCCCGCTGCTCCTCCGGCCGGCTCCCCAGCGCTGCGTTGGGCAGGCTGGGTGCCCCTGCCCCCGGGACCGGTGCTCCCGGGACCGCCGGGGCTGTCGCCGGAGCTCCCTCGGGGCGACGCGTCGCCGGGGGTGGATAGATTGTCACAGCCGGCAGCGGGGTCCTGTCCCTTTAAGAACCAGCTTGCCCAGGGTGTTCTAACCTGCCCAGCCTAACCTGCTAGCAAGGAAAAAGTTCTTTAAATAATGGATACCCCGCTCCGCCAATCGGGAAGCGGAGCCTGGATGGCGGGGCGGGGCTCCCTGGCCTGGGCCAATAGGAGCGGGGGAGGCGGAGCTGCGCGGCCGGGCTAGGTTGCGCCGAAGTACAGCTCCAAGTGAAGTTAATCTGGGGTGAAGCAAACAGAAAATTGTGGAGATTTTGTTGGTAGGAATTTTCCGGTTCTAATCGCGTGGTGTGGCGTTATTTCGCCCTCTGGGGCAGAGGAGTTCATGTGCGTGGGGCTTTTTTTCCTCATTGTTTCGCTTTCTAATGATGGCAGAATATTAACATTTATGCAGGGAAGCAGAACAAAAGGGCTCTTTAGACAGGAAATAAGGTGTTGAGAGGCTCAAACTTGACCGAGTTTCTTTTGTCATCTCTTGGCTTGCACCGGGTCGTTCTATTTTATTTTTTCTTGCGTGGAAGGATCGAGTCGTTCCACCTTATCTTATGGAGAAATGTTAATTCTAAAATAGCAAGGATAATGCTGCTGGCTTGGAGTTACACAATGTTACAGGAAGAGAGCTCGATTTTAACTCTAACTTCTCTGATTCTGATGAGATTTGGGCTAACGAATTATGACAGCTGCTGTGGGATTATTCAGTGATAGCATTTGCTCTAAGTCATTTGTCTTAAATTGCCTTTTGTTGTATCACTGAAGACTGCTGTGCTGTTGTCTGTACATTTGTTCTTGGCGAGATGAATGTCTCGCAGGTCTTTAGCATTTAGAACAAAGATATGTAAAAATTATGTAAAACATCACCATTTTTCTCTTTTTTTAAATAGTTCTGCAGAGTATCTGGGTCTGTCAGAGCCCTGGTTACAAACATAGACAGTAAAATTATGTGTTACTGCCCTTTGCCCTGTGATATAGCTACTACCCTTCCAGCCAAAAAAAAAAAAAAAAAGGTTGTGGTGGGGATTTTTTTTTTTTCTTTAGAATTGGTCAGAATCTCTTTTGAATACTGTATTGCCCGAGGATAGCAGGTGTTTTCTTTGAGGGGAGATTATTTCCAGTTTCTGTCCCAGGTTTATCATGTATGATATTTTTAGAGATACTTTCTATGTCTGAAAGGTCTTCAGGAAGAAGAAAAGTATGATTTGCCATGGGTAGCGTGGGATAGGGTGAGAGGGAGGAGAGCAGAAAGTGTAAAGCCAGGAAGCAGGGGGTTTCTAATGAGAATGAAGACTTTCTTTTAATTGTCATCCTTTCTGTATCTTTGACAAGTGTGTTAGATGGGGCCGCGTACAGAACAATGCTTTCAGAATGGTGAATATATTTTCTTACTTCCCTAAATATTTCCTGGTTTTTTATAAAAACACCGGTGTGTATATACAGCTGCTCCTGGGAATTGGAAAGAAATACTCATGGCCCTAATACTTGTTGAGTCTGAGGAGTTTGATGGGTTTTGTTTGATTAGTCAAGATGATAGAAGAATGGATGTGAAAATTGAGCAACAGTCTTCCAAATGACATTGGAAGACAATTGGTTAGACCTTTTCTGAATGTAAACAAGTGCAATTAGATTAAAGTATACCTTATTCTTTCAGTTTTACATTGAGCCAAATTTGTTTTCTCCCAAAATGCTGGGTATGGATTACTTTTATGTATGTCAGAGTGTCTTGACATGCTGGCATCTTGCCACGCTCCAGTGGCTTACAGGTCTGAATTACTAATTCAGTCTTGCTATCTGTTTTTATATATATATATATATATATATTTAGCATTCTACATTGTATTTAAACCCTGGAAATACTACTTTAGAATGAGCAGTGACTTTATACTGGCTTTTTAGCTCAGAGGTGGGCCAGATCTCATGTATCGTGGAGATATTTAAGCCTGGGATATGTGTTCAAATACCTGGATTTTGATGCATTTATTAATTTAGAAACGATGCTAGGCCTAGACTGAGTGGCTCCATCAGATGCCTCAGGTTAGGGCAAGAAGATTAGTATAGTTTGTTATAATTTCTGTAAACTGAGTGTGCGTGTATGAGACTTGCTTAAACAAAAGGAAGCAAACTTAACTATTTGTGTGCTATTAAATACTACGTTTAGCCAGTAGCTGGTTTTGCTTAGACTGGGGAAAAAAAAGCTCAATACGTGAGGTGACTTGGATTGTATTGCTTGAGTAGCCATTCTTCTCGGGTCTCTGCTGCTCCCTTGCAACTTAGTTAAGCAAGATGTATTATCTGGGACCAATTTCACTGATTTATTCAACGGAGAAGTGAAATGCTCAACTCTCACCACATGTATACAAATGTAATGCAGGCTGTTTGTAGAAAGCAAATCTGCCCTAAAGGATAAACATACCACTTTGCTGGCACAGCTGTACAACTTCTGTATTCAGGCTACAGCAAATGTTTCTTGCCTGCATTCAAAGCCGTCGCTGGCAGGACCCATGTTGTCCCTGCATGACGATTGGTTGTTCCAGCACTTCTTGTTCATAAAACCTTCTCCTGCACATGCTCCATCTGCAGATCTTAAACACTGTGAATGTGTTGTGTGCTGTGGGATTTATGTGTCTGCTTCTTGTGCCAATAGACATCTCTGATGTGAATAAGAGATTCTTAAAAGTGATTGTAAACCTGTGTACAGAATGCAGGACCAAATCTGATCTCCCTTGTTCATGAGGCCAAGGGAATCTGTGCTCTTCAGTCCACCAGCTGCTGGTGGTACTTCCCAGTGTCGTGAAGTGGGTGGCCCACCATGCACTGGGATGGCAGCCCTGTGCTCTGGTTTTATTTAATACTACTTAGAGAAGGCTGCAGGCCTCCTGGGGGATGATCTCTGTCAAACATGCCCGGAGCCTTAGGGAGGACAGACGTCCCTCCTGTGAGCAGTGACGTGGGCTTCAGATTCCTCGTTGCTGAGTGCCCACTGCTCTGCGCAGGGGCCTCCCACTCTTCCCACAGAGTGGGTCGTGCAAGCACTGGAGGTGAAGTCAACCAGGCTTGCTTAAATTGTTTTAAATTAGTGGCTTGAGCCAACCCAACTGGCTCTTTTCCCCTCCTCTTCCTCCCCCTATTTCCCAAGTGGTTTTGTGATTATTTCTGCTAATTGTTGAGTGCCCCAGGCAGAAAGGATTGGTGGAGAGGAATAATGTAGTCTTGGAGAGTTTCAGCTATATCCAAAAAGGGACATCTTTCTATAGTTTCAGACAGGGGGTTAGGCCTGTTAAGGAGTTTGTTCGCAGTTTGGAGGAAAGAGGTGGTGCAGGGGTGACCTCGGGAGCAGTGGCTTGTTGCAGCTGAGGTTGGGGCTGGAGGGACAGCCTTCTGCAGGTACAAGGGCTCCTCACGGAGATAGTTGTCCTCCCGTGGTGTGGAGCTCGGTCTGGGTGGGGCAGATGATCTGGCCAGTGGTGTTCACACTGTAATAAGGTTTTGTGAAAATAAGCAGTTAATTACACATGACCTACAAAGAAGTAAAAATAGCTTGGATCTGTTCTTGCTTCAAAATCCATTTAAGAGAAACATGAAACATTGGGGGTTTTTCTTCCTTCCTTTTTTTTTTTTTTTTTTTTTACCTTTAGAAATATCAGGAACATTAAGTCCTTCTTCCCTGTTCTTGTTGTATGTCTCAGATGTGTCATAAGCTTCTCAGCCCTTAATTGAAGGGGTGGGGTGATATATTTTTAACAGATCCCTTCTTCCAACTATGTTTATAGGGCTTTTGAGCTAAATAGAGATTAGCAAAAACAAAGCTTTGACAGTGTAAAATTATTTCTCCTTGATCAATTTGTGTTTTCTTGCTCATTTTCAAGTTGTTGACAGAAAGTGAGGTTTTTAATTTGAAAAGTTTTTTTTGTTATTAAATTATGCGTTAAGAGATAAAGCGAGTTAAATCCTAACTTGATCCATCTTCAGCTCCATTTAGATCAACTGAAGACAATTTTGAGTATTACTTAGACAAACGAACTATCACATTTGAGTATTTCCTAAAAATAACTCCTTAAGCAGCAGTTTTACTAAATGCACAGCTCTTCCTTTAACTGAATGGTTCAGCAATCTTGCAGAAGCCGAAACTCTCTCTTGTCTGAAGACCACCCCTGCTCAGCCATTCTGCCCTGTCAGGATGCGTTTGTATCACAGGACTCTAACCTTCAGGATACACTATTTGTCAGTCTGAAACATAATAATCCTGTATCTGGAGAATTAAACTGTCAACAATGTGGCTGACTTGGCAGGCCCAGGCAACCACCTGAACATTTGAACTAGCCCACGGTTTAAGACAGCACCGCACTGGTGTGTCCTGTGATTCATGATGCTAATGCATTTTTATGTGAAGGATTAGGGAAACAAATATAAACTTAATCAAATTGGAGCAGGAGTTTAATAGCAGTAATTTTGAGGACAGAAGTGAGGTGCTTTCTGCTTTTTAAACACTTCACATTGGATGTAACTTATTTTAATTTTTTTTTTTTTTTTTTGAAACAAGGACTGAAGTTTTTACCAATAGGTTGTAGAAGGCAGGAGGCCAGACAGTTTTCATGTGTGTGCCATTGAATAAAATTGGACTGATGAAAGCAGAATATCGCATGGGGAAGGCAGATATTTTCCACTTACGGTTTTAAGTTATATGTGGAGATAAGAGGCATTCAACACGCAAAAATGTAAAATTTCTGTACCTAAGTTGGATGTATTCATGCCTTCTTGTACAAAAGGCTGTCTTTGAGTTAGACTGTCAGAAGAAAGCATTTAATGAGTTGTTGATAATGCTGTTTTTGAGGATGGGGTGATATGGGAGATATGAGACCATGAAGAAGGATAAAATTATTGCTCTTCTACCCCTGTGTGAATGTAAGATGTTTTTCTAAAATCATATATAGAATCAAGACCTTCATGTGGTATCATGTAGCAGAGTGTTTTCTGTGCCACAGAATGACCTTGCACTGGAATCTACACCACTATCAAGGTAGTGGCTAAAGAAGTGGCTGTGTTTCGAGTGTTAAACTGAAATGTTTGGAGACTGTTCTTCCTGCCTGGCTCCTTCAGAATTGGGTAGGAAACTTAAAAGGCAGCTTTGGTTGCTTGATACAGGATAGTATTGTAAGTGAACTTCACCAGACTGCTGATGTTGGGATTATACTATCCAAACACCATGCTAGTATGAAGTTCTGTTGGCTGTTGGCATTGAGACCCTGTATAAAGTGATCTTGTAGGTATTAATTGGAATTAATTATCAAACAAAAGTTATTGTCCTGGTGAAAAGTGACTAGAAAAATTAGTTATTGTAGTGATTTATAATAAAAAAAAAATTCATTTATAACTTGCAAAAAAAGGGGGGAAAATAGTGTCAATATGGAAGGACTTACCTGGGTGGTGGGGTTTTTTTTGGGGTGTTTTTTTTAGGGAAGAGACTTTAGAATTGCACAACAAGATTGTTTTGAATACCGGTGCGTTTTCATGGGGTTTATTTAAAGTATCCTGGGAGAGGAGGAAGGCAGCATTAGTTACAATAGGTCAGGGTAAGTGTATTATTAGTTACATAACAAACAATTTGTCAGCTGAGTGGGACAAACCGTGCAGGGCTGACACTAGTGCTGAGACCAAGGAGTATTTAGTTTGGTGTGGACTGGCATGTCAGCTGTGCATGAATAATTTTTGTCTTCCTAATAAATCTAGTCAAACTTGACTTAGTGCTTAGATTGCGATTTAACACTCTGTATGCATAGCAGTGGAGTAATTGACTGGCTTTAAAAAAAGTTTTTGAAAACACCAACAAAATCTAATTTCACACTCTAGTCACTTAGTTGATCATGTTGCCTTCCTGCATTTGTTTTTCTCTAACTTGGTGTCTGTGAAACTTCTGGCTGTTACCTCTTGTCTCTCATGCTGCAAGAATTAGCTTGTTATTCTGCAAAGGAATAATGTGACTGTGACCCGCGGTCTTAAGTGTATACCTAGTCATTCTGTATATAAATAAATCCCTGATTAGTTGTTACCTACTTATCTTCTACCTCACATCCCCCCCTGCACAATCAGAATGCTAGAAACATCAGTCTGCTGTGTTGAGGAATACCTCTGTACTTGCTGCAGCTCTAATACCTCAATTTCTTCATCTCACGTCTTGGCAGTCTGAGAATTTATTGAAACTTCTTTGTATGGCCCGATAGCTCTATCTGGTAAACTTCCATGGGGTGGCGTATGCAGTGTAAAATGCCTGTTCCAGCGTTGCTGGGTTTACTTAAACACCATCAATTTAGTTATTAAAATGGGAAACAAGTCTCCTGAAACCCAGGGGTTGTGGGTTAAATTCAGTCTTTTTTTTAATGTAAGGGATACAAATATTCTTCAACACTGGTGTGGGGATTTTTGCCTTCACAAAAAGAGTGAGAAGAGATTTCTGGGAGAGAGTGTTAGGGCATTGGGCTTTTGTTTTTCAAGCCGTATCAAGAACGTGGTACTTGTGGAATTAGCCCAGCATAATGCAGCAGCTGAAGCTGATGCCTCTGAATCCATCTTTAGACCAAGCTCTGAAGGACATTGGTCTTGCTGATCTCCCTCTTGTTTCTGACCTTACACCATATTAAAATGGAATATATTGTGCTCTTTTTCCATTGTTCCTTGATAGAAGCACTGTTGGCTGGTGTTTGTGAGTGGAAGGGGGTGACCATTGCAATAGAAAGCTACGCCTTGTGTTCTAACTGAGGCTTAAAATCTCGTGAGCAGATTTTGTTCCCTCTTCATCCATTCCAAAGTGTGATATAGACTCATACGCCAAGCAAAGTAATTGGGGAGATCTGGCTTGCGTTTTCTGTTTATCTACTTCTCCTTTATATTGTGAACTTTCCTTTCTCTAGAAAGTGCTGTTGCTCTGTCATGTGTCAATCTGCACTATGGCAAAGAGGATAAAAAGATGTCAGTTGTACTTAAACAGTTATTTGTTCAAAATGCTTCTAAAAATGCAAATTACTGTATGTGTGGCTTGAGGAAAAAGGGGGAATCCCATGGCACTGCTTAACAGCTTCACTCTTTTGGATATAAGTCCCTCCCATAAAGCCATTTATGGCTGTATTTTTCTATGTAGAATTGTACAAAGAACTCTGTACAAAGGTACCTTTGTAATAAATGGGGAGACGGTGGCATCCAGACGTGCTATTTTTAGGCTATTGTGCTCTTAACTTGCTGATCTAAGTGTTCTGGACAGTAAGTGGGGGAGACATTGTACTAGAAATGCAGGCTCGCATGGCTGAGTCTTGTCTGAAAACAGAATGAATAGATAACTTGGTTATCGGAAAGGCAGTTTACAGAGCTGTACCTGGAGTATGAGGTAAAAAGGATGCCCTGGTGATTAAAGCACAATATTTGCAATGCAGACTTACACTCGAAAGCTGTCAGCTCTGGCTTTCTCATCAGCTGAGAAACTGAAATACGTGCAGTCTGTTCTGTATGGGCTTTGGAAAGAAATTAAAAAAAAAAAAAAACCAAACCCCTAGTTTCTGTTCTATGATGGGAGTGGGAAGAATGCCAGTTGTCCTCAATCGAGTTTTTGCAATAGTTTTTAAGCTTTTTCCCTAAACAGTGTAATGACCCCTCCATCTGAGCGAGTGGTGTAGCTTTGGAAACCTTCAGAACGGAGAGTGCCTTACACTCTGCACATTTCTGATCATTCCTTAGCACCTTATCTGTCAAACTGACATGATCTCGGATAGTTAAGGCTGACACGAGTCATCTCATACTAAGTTTGTACTCTGACCTCCTGGGGATGTGTGCAGCTTGTATTTTACCTTGGCTTACACTGCAGCTGTGGCTTAGGGTTCAGTTCTGATCCTAACTGGGTAGTTGCACCTTTTTGTTGCAGAGCTGTATTAACCTTGACTGTTTGGGCACAGAGCTGCGGGTAGAGCTGTGCTATAGAACCGTTAGAGGAACCCATCCAGGCTTTTGGAGAATGAAGGCTTCAAAGTGCATCAGTTCCTGGCCCAGCAACACTGTGGCAGAAGTATCTAAAGCCCCAAATGATACCTATCATGAGATGGCTGCATTGGTTGCATATAAATATATACAGGATGCATGTGTATTTGTGTCACTTGGATATTTACGCTGCCTGAAACCCTGCAAGGTATGAGATGACAGGAGGAAACTAAGGAAAGATGCAAACCTTCATATTGTGACCAGTGAGTTGGCGTATTCATACCTTCAGTGAAAGTTGACAGTATATTAAGCGATGTATGAATACCAGTTGCCCATGGTGGCTGCTGATCAACTATATAATATTATCCTATGCTTTGTACGGGGTGATAGATTTTAATATTTAGATCTTCAGAAACTTGTCTGGGAACATGTAAGCTGTTTTCCTCAGTGACTGAAATAATAAATAAGGGGAAAAAAAACCCAACAGCCAATAAAAAGCCCTAGGGTTAAAACAAAGTAGCACCTTTGAGTCCCTTGGCTAAATTTAAGTGTGTTGCAAAAGAAGAGGAATGCAGCTTTGCCACAGGGAACATCATACTTATACCTCTTCTCCCAAAATCTTGTCCCCAGATACCCTCTTGGTCAGGCTTTAGCTTTAGGTTGAGCTCCCCATCAAACCACAGTAAGGGTATTGTGTAATTTTGAACACTTAAATTAGACATAGTGCATAATTCTAAACAGAGCAACACACCATGCATGATAATCACAATGTTCTTGGAAGTTAAGTTGAATTCAAGATGCTGTAGCCAGAAATGATGACGATGGTTTTATTTATTAACAGCTAGGAACCCTGATATTAGAGCAGGAGCTCCCTTAGCATTAGGCCCACGTAGAACTGTAGCATTATAAGCCAATTAAAATTCTACATACTGCTGTTTACAAAAACAAATTATAATGTGTTTTGTGCTTACTGTCAGTTCTCAGCAACAGGTGTTTTGTTAACAAGAAGCTGTCTATTTTGGGAACTTGTGTTAAAGCGGCTTTTATCTCTTCTGGGTTTGATATGCTTAAAATAAGTGAAACTTATGCCGTATTGCGAGAAGATTACTTATTCACTGAAGCTCAAAAGAAGCGATTACTGAATCTATATCTATTCTTCCAGTAATTATACGGGTAATCTTGTAAGTGTTTGAATCCTTACAGATTATTTTTCATCGGTTTGTAAAGCCAAACCTTTTTTTTTGAAAATACAGCATCAAAGATAGTTTATGGAGTTGCCCTCCTCCTGCATCCCTTAAACGTTGGTCTGGTATCTTAAGGGAATGTAGAGAATTCTAATTTTACACAATCTCTGATTTCTGAAATGGCTGACTTCGATATATGATGCCAAAGAAAGCAGAGTGTAGCCTTATCTTTGCTTCTGAGTAGCTTTCTTGTCGTTTATAGAGCATTTTAAAAGAAGGCATTTCTAATCTGATGGTTTTCAAGTAAACCCTAAATGTATAGGGCTGCGTAGAAGTATGAGGAGCAACTTGACGATTCCTGCAGTCTTTGGCTTGGGCACCTTAATGCCAAAGTACATCTGTGGGATAGCACATAACTCTAGAGGAAAGAGAAGGGGTCCTCAAGCAGTGTCTGTGACGAGCGCAGCTTGACACCTGCTCAGCTGCACATGGAGGAAACTGTGGTTTGTGCGAGTTGACGTAGCAGAGTGCTGACAAGTAATTACTGAGTTGGTTTGATTTTTCTAATGGGTGTAATGCCTGAATCTTTATTGCTCTTGAGCAGAGACGCCAGAGCAAGAGCGACCTAAGAGTAGGCTCTTTTATTAGTAGTTGTGTATTCTATTCCAAGTGTAACTTCATCTAAGGTTTCTGTGGCAGCTTTGTCATGGAGACAGACACCTTCCAAAAATGGACCTGCTGAGCCTGCCTGCTTCTAGCCTTAAATCTTGGGTGATGTGGGTAGGCTAAATTAAGTACAACCTCACATTTTGGGAGAAAAATGCTTTGGTCTCTCTGCTGGCTTGTGCATGGATGTGCAGTGCTCTGGATAGGACAGTATGCCAAGAGGGGCTGCTGGTCAGTGTCCTCTCTGGATTCTTCAGATATGCCTCTTGGACTTCTCTCACCACGACTCTCCCAGAGATGCCAAGACAAAACCAGCCTCCAGAAACGCATGATGTGCTCTTTTCTCATGTTCCCTTCTCTTGGTTTGAAATTGTCTTTATTTTGTACAGAACAACTATAGGCACTATGTTGCTCGTGCTGCTTTTAATGTTTAACTTTGTTATCTTTATTGAAGGTCCCTGTTGTATCTTGCTGAAAGCAACTGTCCAACTCCAAGGGTTATTTGCTGTTTTTCCTCTTGAACCCAAGAAGTGACTTTGGTACGTGGGGGTTTGTTTTGTTGACTTGCATTCAAGTTGACCTCTCCAAAAAGGTAGCCCTGTCAGCTTAGATTTTTCTGATAGTCATCACTGAAGAGACGGAAACTTAGAACACGCTAGTGGGGCTCTTCCTGAAAGCATCAACATACTTCTGTGGACTGGAGTTTCCTGGATTACCTGGGGTTGCCTGCAAAGGTATTGTGCTACTGGGAAATAAGAAGTAAATAAGAGGTTATTAAGTTTCCTAAGTCAGAGGAAAAAAAAAAAGGTGTTTCTTATTCTGAAATGTGTAAGGGCCTAATTCTAGTGGTGCTGCAATGTTAGTTTTGAACAACTAAGAAGTCCAGATGTACATGCTTAAATGTACTAAAAAGCATAATCCTTGCTATCTTGAGTTGCGTTTTGCTGCTTTAGGCTCAAATGAAATTGAAATACATGATAAACACGAGAAAAAATTTTGAGGGCTTTATACAGCGTTGCATTTCGTAGCACTATGAGAGCATTTTAGGTGCTGCAGCAGTTACTGGGTGCCCCAGCACGAAGTAGTGGACATTCCCCACAAAACTGCACTGTCACATAGCGAAAGCCAGTAGCTCTGTGTGGCAGCTTTCTGGAATTCCAGCACTTTTCATCAAACTCCTTTTGTCCTTTTACTTTGCCTCTTTGAAATCCCAGGTAAAAAAATGTGATTCCTTCTACTAGGTAGCAAAATGTACCTGTTATGTTACTTGCTATTTTTTTAGGATTAATCTCCAGTAAAGTAGTTAACTTGATGGAGTTGCCCCTTTATTTGTTACAGTGACTATATTTAAAGTTTTGAAATCAAATAAGAAAGACTTTGCAATGCCTCTGTTTTTTGTTTGTAGACTTAGAGGCTGCTGTAAGTAATATATTTGCATGAGGTGAATGAGAGTTTCTGAGGTACCCTGTTTTACAACAGTTAATCTTTGGTTCTAGTAATCGGTATTTTGCGAAGGTTGAGTGTGGCCACCAGTAGTAATTACAGTTTCAAAGTAACATCTATTAATAGTGTATGCAGACAAGCATAGAAAGCTGAATCCTTATCATCAGCGATCTTCTTGATACCAGTATAGAATCTGTGTGTCTTTGTTCTTGCCTAGTAAGAGTGAAGAGGTTGTAGTGAAACGTTCTCTTGTTCCTGGCGTAACCTTGAGTACAAGAGCGGACAGCTGGAGTTAGCCATGTACAGTGGAGGCTTTGTGTATACCCTGTGTTCCTGGGCTGTATAATGATGTAACATTAGCAGTATCATATTCTGGCTCAGATTAGTTGAGAAAGTTGCTGATGTTCCTTCCCTCCCTGAGACCTGAACTCTTCTCTTTTCTGTCCATCCGCTACTTCTGAGATTGTACTTTCTCTCATATTTGTGGCTCTTTTTTTCTTTCTCCCTCAGTGTGATTCTTTCACAGTCTCTCTTATATTAAGTCTGGTTTACAGGGCAGATAGCTTTCTTAAGGTTCCAAATTTTATTTAAATTTTACTTCTTGTACTGAAGGATATAAACTTGCTCACTACTTAAAATTAGAAGTGAAGAAAATACTTCTGTACCTCTTTGCGTCTTTTTGTAAAGTTTCTGCTGGGAGTGTCCAATAGAAGGGTTTGATTTTAGTCTAAAATAAGTCTATGCATGAAACAAAGTTGTTCAACAGGAATAGGCTGGAACACAAGTAGATACTGGACAACTTGTCAAGTGAGTCGAGAGAACATCTTATGTAAGTCCTTGGTCACTAGGTCACTACCTTGAATATTTTTGCCTTCGATATTAAGTCATTTTATAAATTCTGCCTCAGTAGTTCAAATTGCAACTTAAAACTGTATTTAGTTGTGAGCAGGAAGAAAACTGGAGGCCTGCTGGAAGGAACTGAAAGCTTTTAAAATGCATGGATTCTCTTGGTGCTGGGGAAGTTGGATAACTCCTGTGTTCTGAAAAATGCAGCAGCTGTGTGTTCTGCTGCTCCAGGAACAAAAGAGGTCACTGCCCTTACAGATCTGCTTGCAGTTGGTCCTTAACCATATTCACTGCTTTTTAACTCAAAAGCGTTCTGATGAAACTGGGTCAGAGTGTAACTACACATGTAGCTCTGCTGGCAAATCTGAACCAGCTGCAGTGTTTTTAGCCGGGGTGAGCTGTAGATGAAATGACATGTCTGAGTGCAACCAGTGAGCTGGGCTCTGCTGCCACGGCTGAGGCCCCTATTCAGATCTGCCAGTTCTTGGCTCCATAGCAAGTTGCTGGGACATGGTGATGCCTTACAGCAGCTACAAATGACTGCTCAGTGAATGTAAATTGGGGCCTTTTGGGAGGGAGCAACGGAGTAAAAAGAAAACAGGACCATTTTGTAACTTGCTGTTGATTTGGGAGTCCAGTGTTTTATACCCTGAATAGTGTCTTGCTTCCAGCAGGACACCTGAGCACCTGTGTCTCAGCAATTTTGGCTGTGAAATGCTGTCCTTGTCCTCAAAGACAGACAGTATTTTAGTAACTTCTGCAGCAAGGTTCAAGAGAGCTCTGCTTTTAGGCCTTTTTTTGCCAAATGTTTTGATAAGCCTGTAGAGGAATGCATTTCCTATTGTTTTTGTACCAACACGCCTTTTCATGCATCTGATACAAGTGGTATCAAATATCCATACCAGTATGTTTTCTAAAAAGAAATGTATTTTTGCATGCACAACTTCATATTGCATATCTTGCTTTTATTTGTGCCTGGGATGAAGCATTATATATTTAAGCAGTGCAAATCACCATATTTGCAGTTTTCTCCTTGCTTCATTAGCACAAAGGGAAAATGACCATTAGTACTGGTGTTAGTTAAATCAGTGCTGAACTGCTTCATTATGAAGGTGATTATGGTGGAGGAGGGAATATTTTAATCACTTGTTAAAAACTGGATTCATCCTTTGAGGTGAGTGTCAGCTGAAATCTGTCAGTGCGTTGATCTTTGACAGTGAAGAGAGTGGTTTATGCTAAATGCTCCGCTTTCTCTTTGGGAAGCGTTTTCAAAGCTGACATCGGTGTGGTTCCAACTGTGCCTGGTTTGGTACTGGAGCTGAAGCAGGATGCTGTTTGGGTGGTCTCTTCCGCTTCAGCATTAGCGTTTGGGAGGGAGCTTTCTCATACCAGTCATGAATTTTAGGAGTGTTTGCAGAAGACAGAACTGTACTTCAGCTGGGGTAGCAGATGTGGGGATCTGCTTGCTTTTCCCTACCACTCGAAGTATGAGGACAACCGGAATTCAAGAGACCTTTTTCTTTGGGGAAGACAGATGAAGAGAAAGCCGGCTTCTGCGTGGAATTTTTTTTTTCTTTTGGTGGGGGAAAGAGATTATTCCTAAACCTTGTGTGTTTAATCCTGCTAAATGCTGTGTGCTCTGATCTTACTGATTAACATTGGAAGCCTATAAAGCTAGGGTATCAGTTATTTGAAACTAGCAGCATATAAACATTTTAATTAAAAGGAAAAGGAGGAGGGGAGGAAAAGACCAGTATCATGGTGCCCACTCTGCGGGGAAGGGATATAACCAAGAGTTTTGTTCCTTGCTTTGCAGAAGGTTGGAAGAGGCAGCTCTTTTCCCAGAAAACCTGAAGTCCAAAAGACTTAGGCTGTGTCTGGTGTTTCCACAGCTTCAGCCCTATGTACGTGTTACAATCAGGAGTGTCCTTTGTATGATTTATTGTGGCTGTTGTTTGGTACAGAGAGTAACTGACTCTCTGAAGATGGGCAGTGGAGAAGGGAGAATGGTAGGACCTGCAGCAGCAGTAAACAGGACACAGAGATGCACAAAGTACATCTATATGATAGGGGTAACAGGAATGGGTGGAGTTCAGGCACCGAATTTGTGGGAAGAGAGGGGCTTACCCTGCAGAGTCTTGTGCTACTATATTTCTAGTAATGATAGTTTTAATTTGAGAAGAAAATTATCAGAAGTAATTTTGGCTCAAGCTCAGCAATTTTTCTCTAATAAAAAAAATAGTCTATTTATTCCCTAGTCATCAATGAAGTGGATGTTCTGGGGTTGCATTGAAAGGGGGTTGTTTAAGGCTCTTGCCCTTCCCTCTGGTACACTTCCTTCTCATTAGTGCTCGTATAACTGGTTATACAACTGCGCTGGAAACCAAAGCACAGAACATGCTTAAAATATTGTAAACGAGTTGGGTTGTTTTCTTTCTTTAAGATGAATCAATTCTGTATTTGGAGTAACAGGATGACCCTACGGCTGTTGTGCAAGCACAGCTCGGGGAGGAACAGGCAGAACCCAGAGGTATTTCCAGCAACTCCATGTTTGTTTTGTGACACCTCAAACCAAATGGGACATACGTGTAGCAATGTTGGTCGCAAGACCTTGCTGGCATTTCATTTGGGAAGTTGCTTCAAGGTTTGTACTGCAGCCAAGCCAGGAGACCTGTTTTGAGACTATGGATGGGCTGTGCACTTGGGATGTGTGTTACCGTAGGCTGGATGCTCAGTGAGGGCTGCTGCTGCCCCTGAAAAGGGTCGTCCTGTTTTCAGCCTTACTGCTTCCTTTGCACCATGTGTCAGTTCTCTTAAGAGCTGATCTTTTGTCACATCAGCAAGTTCTCCAGTCCACCAGAATAAATATTCCTGCTTTTACCATCAGATGAGTGAGGTGATGTGACTCGAGGAAGGGGTGGGGATGTGCAGCAGAGGCTGGGGCTGCAGGAGGAGGCTCACCCTTCTCACAGCACTTCCAAGGGTGCAATTTCAGTGACAGCCCACTGTTACTGCCTTATGTGATGATGGGGCTCGGCAATACTATGGATCTTCCTGCATGAGGAATTATGGACAGTTTTGAAACAAACCATCTGAAGCTGAGCCAAGAACCAGGGTGAAGGGAGGTCTTCCCTCCTCCCAAAACATCTGTTCACTGATCTCTTGCTGTTCACATTTGCAGAGACGAGGGTAGAGTCAAGCTGCTCTGCTTGTGGCTCTTTGGCTCCTATGGTGCCCAAGTGGTGAGGAAAAGTCCCCGAGGCACAGTGCTGTCTCATCTTGGCCTTTGTCCTCACGCAGTAGTGGATGTGAACAGGAGAGGCACATCTGAAGTACAGGGGTGGGAACCACCAGTACTTGGATCTTTATTCCCCTGGGTTTTTCAATGCCTTGTTTTGGCTGGTGGTTCTCCTAATGCTTTAAGCCTGCTCTACTGCTGGAACAAGTGGTTCCACACGTGTCTTCAGCGAGACCCTCTTCTCATACCCAAACAGCACACGTGACAAACACCAGCTCAGAAACCAATCTATGTTAAAACTAGTTGGCAAAAGATGGAGTGGTTGGATTTCTAAGTTTGATCACTTCCTTAATTCATCTCAGTGCATGTGAACACTGAGAAGGAGGGAGAGGCTGGGGAGCAAGAGCTTATTACACTGGTTTGTCATTATGTGGCTTCTGGGTTCAGATAGATCAGTGCAACCATCTCAGCAGCTTACAGGCTGCGAAAACGTGTCACGTGTCATCTCCGCATCAGTTCCAGAGTTTTTTCCCTGCTGTGTGTGGTGCTTTTTTTCTTTTTAGTTTTTGTGCATCAACTGATTGAACTTGCCAAATTTTCTGTGGTGGGGATGGACCTCTTTTCCTTCTTTTTCTTTTTTTTTTCTTTCCCTCCTTGTCCTTCCCATCCTTCTCAGTTCAGGAGCTCTTTGGGTCAGTGAGGGTCCAGCTAAGCACTGGAGCTGGTGGAGGGGAGTGTGTGCAACAAGCTCTTGTATTGGTTTGACTTCTTTCTCGTTTGCCTTCATAATGTTGTGTCAGTTTGATCCTATCTCGTCTCCATTTTATTTCACAAATATTAGCAACCAATGAAGGAGCTTCCGCTTCCTGTGGGTTTTGTTAAGCTCGTCAGAAGAATCCCTGGCACTTCCCCTTGGAGATTGAAGTGTTCTGGAAGCTCATGCCAGTGGCTTGTGCTTTGGCTGGTGGCAGGATCCACTGGTTAATGAACTCGGGAACTGGCTTAGCTGGAACTCCAGCTTTTCTTGTTTTTCTTCTGGGCATCTTTGTGCACCTTTCACAATTTGTTTATTGAACTAGAGCAGACATATTTTTTTCATGTCCAAGTTAGAAATTGTTGTGTTGTGATTGTGTTATCACCTGGTCCCTTCAGCAGTGGTTGTGTTGGGGAATAAGAAAATAGCAGTAATTGGTTATTGAGTCCCTGTTTGCTGCTTGAAGCTGACTGTTGAGCGGAAAGGTAATCATGGTAAATCTTGAAAGTTAGCGTGGTAGGGTTCTTCTGAGGCGCTGCTGTGTAAAATGAAAAGGATTAATACTTGCATTGTGACATGGAATATTTCAAGGGCTAATAGAGATTCAATCTGAAGTGGTTTTTTTTAATTAGTCTTACAACCTCAGACTTTCTGTGCCGAGAGTGACTTGTGTAGTTTCATCCTTAGGTTGGTATGGGTTACCAAAACACAGAAAACTCATGTTCGTTTACATTCTCCCGAAATTGCTTCGCTGAATGTTGGACCCAGCACAAGAGCTGAACTCCACATGCGTTCCCTGCAGCTTGATTCAAAAGGGCTGTCTGGAGAAAGGCAGGAATGAAAGTGTTCTTTCAGCTACAAGGACAGTACTTCAGCAAAATCAAATTTAGCTGTCGCTTGAGGTCAATGGGGGCTTTGTATGTCAAAAGCAAATGCTTCTTTATTGGGATGGGGGAGTGCAGTCAAACAGCTGAAATAAGCTTAATTGCAGGTTGAAGCTGAATAAGATACTACAAAAGTGTTGGGTGTGTGGTTTTGGTTTTTTTTTGTCTTCCTGCCTGTACATCTTCCTTGTCTTGTATCTTGGATACTTTCTCATCCTTAGAGTAGAGTACTTTATTGCTGTGAACGGAAGACTTGACTGTTGTTGCTGTGTTGCTGTTAGCTTTGCAACCCGGAGGTTTGCTTTTGAGGTATCAATTTCATGTGCTTTGGAGAAATAATAACAAAATGCAATGAATGTGGGGGTGAGAGGAGATGAGGATATTTGTCTAGAAACAAAATAATGGGAAACCTGTTTCTATTTGGCTTCAAATACATCTTATGTAAAAGCAAATCTTTTTACCCTGGTGTCCTTCTTACTGTGGTTTAATCTAGTTTTATAACTTGGCAATTGGTGAAGTATTCAAGTATCTTGAAATCCCTTTCCCTCTGGATTTTGTTTTCTTTGCTTTTAAAATATGTACTGATGTTATGTGAAAGATTGATTATTTTTTTTAGTAATGCTTAATGAGAAGGGTGTTTTTTACCTTTCAAAACTTAAATATGCCTTTTTCCTTTTTTTTATGGAGGGGGGGCAAAATATGGAAAATTAATTGTATCTTGCTGAGTGACAGATGTCAATAACAAGTTAGACCATTTCAGAACACTGAGGAGGCTCAGAACATGGATTAAAATGGTCATTTGTTGTAATTTGCATGTATTAAGTAGGCTTCAGACCTTTACAAGCCAGGGACAAAAATTCCAAATTGTACAGAGTTTAGGAAAACTAAATCTGAGATGCCTCGAAATTTCTCTTATTTCTCACTTTTTAGTATATTTTCATGCAAAATTGATGTCTAGGAGGTATGTGTACCTAGTCCAGTATTTTTGACTGAAAGGGAGATTTTTCTTTTTGCATGTGAAAAATCATAATACGGGTTTTGTGGTAAGTAGTTATGTTGTCCTGCACTAATGACACGGTGACTAAACAGTAATTGCAAATTCATGTGACTATTGTTAATTATAATAATTATGCAGTAAGTAAGCATGTGTTACCAAGCTTGCTTTTCATTTTATAATTCTCAATCACGCTATCAGGTGCTCAAGTTTTAAGAAGAGGTCAGCATAGGTATTCTCCTCCCCTTAACATACTGCTAGAAGCAGTAATACTTCCAGTGTTTTCTGAAATGGCTTTTCTTTGTGGGCTCTATATTGACCATAAAACATTGGGACTGGAAGGGTCCGTGTGTGAGTCATGCAAAGCCTATGTATGACTGTATTTGTATTATTGGTCAGACTACAGACCTTTTAGGAAAGGCCATTAAATTACCCGCGAGGCTTCCTTTTCTAGAAGATCTTTTTTTGCTGAACTATAGAAAACTGCAAGTTTTCAAATGTCAACTGTAAAAGCGGAGTTTTTCAGGCCTGTAAATACTGGTTTGTTGTACGTATCAATTTTAGGTTCATAGAAGAAGGGAAAATGGCTCAAGAAACTAACCGTAGCCAAGTGCCTATGCTTTGTTCCACTGGTTGCGGATTTTATGGGAATCCTCGCACAAATGGCATGTGTTCGGTGTGCTACAAAGAACATCTTCAAAGGCAGAACAGTAATGGTAGAATTAGCCCTCCTGGTAAGTAACGTTAACACGTAGCTGTTTGACCAACTCAAAATGACGCAGAAGACAACAGCTTGCTTCCTGATTGTGCCCAAATACTAAATGTATTGGAGCATTAGTGCAAACCATTTAAGTATCTTACCTTATGGAATGAACTTTGAAGTGCTTGTAATATAATCATACTGTGATGAGCTGCTAAGAGCATTGGTATTAATCTGAGTGTTTCCCATTTGAAAATATAAAAATGCAGAAAAAATACTGTACCAACATATTTTCCCTGAAATTAGTAACAGTAGAGATAACACTTAACTGGGGGAATGTTTGTGAAAAGCGTTTAAAATACAGATATTTAATTTCTACAGCCTGATGCTGAAGGATTAACCTGTAGATACTTTTAAAGAATAGTTTTTCCTAGTTTCAGATAGAGATACTTTTTTGGCCCAGTTCCCCACATACTGTGGTCTTTCCTACAAAGCAGATTTCCCACTGAAGTGCTGCCTTCCTAAGTTCTCTCTCTAGAAGAAGCTAGAGGACTCTTCCCTCTTTAAACTAATGATAGTGTCCTCAGAGAGGAACAACTTCATGTTCTGCTGGGGCAAGGAGGGTTAGGGAGGGCTTCCCTGGAGCCTCTGAAATGTCTCTTCTGGCTTGGTTGGATACTGGTGGCAAGAAATCTCATGACACAGTCTTGGACACTTCTCTCCTTGACTTTAATATTAAACTTGACTTTTAAAACTGAAGCAGTAACTTCCATTAAAATCTAGAGATCTGGGTTCTACAGCTTCAAAATGGACCCTAAGGTGGCATTAAGATGCTACACTACTCATTCTCACAGATCTGTCTTGATTTTTGTAAATAAAACCCAAGCTTATCATGTCAGTATACTGTAGTTTAAGCTGAGAAAGCTTTCTGCTTTAATTAGCAGAAAAGAGTAACTTTTATAAAGATCCAGCTTTGAAGTTTTGTGCTCTGTAACTTCTAGGGGCCTGGGGCTGGAATGTGATCAAAATATGACCTAACTTCATTACCTTTTGTAAAATTATGTGTCATTATGATATAGGCTGAGGTTCAATTACGTTCCTGTCTGGTGTCATGGGGGTCACAGAATAATTGCATTGTACAACTTTTGTAATCCTGGGAAGTAGTGTAACACGTTTTACGTTACTGCCTTCCTTCCAGCAGCTTCTGTCAGTAGTATAACTGAGTCCTTACCGGTCCAGTGCACAGAAGGCAGCACCCAGGAAACTCAGTCAACTTTAGATTCTACATCGACTCCATCTATGCAGCCAAGGTAAGATCTTTGTCTGCTACTCTCTGTTTTTGCATGAAAATCTGTATCAAGATGATTAAATGTAGTGTATTGATGCTGCATAATTAAATGCTAGGACCTGCATTAGGAAAATCTGTAAGATTTAACTGCTAACTTTAAAACGTGGGACCTCACAGTAAATAGTTAGCAGATCTGTTAGCTACATCTTGCATTCAAATGCAAATTTGTCTTCAGAATTTAGCCTCAAATTAGGAGCATTGCCAGCTTCATGCTGTTCCACGGAGATTTGTGTGGCTGGTCTTCTGACTCCCCAACGTGCAGTTGGTTTGTATGTTTACCAAAGGAGAGCTCTTTCCGTCTTAGAAATTTGAGGATTTTGTAAAATGGCAGAAAGCTGTTGAGTAGAGCTCTCATAAATAAATGTATGATAATGCGTTCACAAGCTAGTTGCTTGGCAAAAAGTGGAGCGTACTAGAACCAGGCAAAGATAGCTGAATCTTAGTACAAGTTGTGCTACTGAACTGATTTCTTATTAAACAAGCAGTTTCCAACTGGATTATTCAAGGAGACATAATGTCCTCTTGTAAATCACTCAGACTTACTAAGTGCTCTCCATTTGTAAAAGCTAAATATTTGTTTATATTTAAGGGGCTGCATTTCAGTTTAGAAGGACACAACCAACAGCAACTTAAGTGCTTTGGAAATATTTTGAGTGACAAATGTTAGTGTGTTACACTGTGGAAGAAGCGAAATTGCAGTAGTATTTGTTCCGGCTTTCCTTTAAAAATCAGAATGTAGTGAAACACAGGCTGAGGGTGACTTCATCAGTTATTGTTGGCTGATTCTGTTCAGAGTGTTTTCTGCTCCTTAGCTTTTTATAGGAGGTGTTACCTCAATGCTTGGATCCTGCATATGAACTGAAAGCTAGGGGCTGAGCTTGATGCTGTATTTGGTCTTTCCATTCTGGGATTTCTAATTGGGGTAGAAAGTACCTATCTCACCCTGATACAACTCTTCTGGAATGTGTTTAAAAAAATGTAAAAAAATCCTGGCCAACGCAGAGAGGTGAACCAAGTACAGTGCCTTGGGTTTGTTTTCTCACACAATCTTTATAATATCATGAAAGCTTGGTTACAGGAGAAACTAAAGGCTGGTTGCTTGTAGACTTGAACTTCAAAAAAATCGGTGTCACTTGTTGGTTTGTTTTTTGTTTTTTGGTGTGTTTTTTTTTTTTTTCAAAATAAAAGTAAGGATTCCACTTCAGTCTCTGGTAATACCTCAGTTATGAGACTCTGAGGAGACGTCTACTAAATTGACAATGCCCTCTGTAGGTGACCAAACCTGCCCTTCAAGACCTAAATGCGATTCTTGGTGATTAAATTTGCAACTCCAATGCCCTGGTTGTGTCATTGACTACTGGTAGGGTTTTGCGGGTTCATGAGCTGCTGGATACTCCAATTTCTTGGATTCGTAATGAATCCTTAAGTGGAAAGGGAGAAGAGAATTGGGCAAATGGGGGTAGTGTTACCTCTCACTTGGGACTTCAGCTCTGTCTTGTTCCATAGTAGAGCTACTGGATGAGCGTTTTGGCTACAGGTAGTATCGAATCTCCCTCCCATAATTCTCCAGGGTTTTCATCTCCTGAGTTTTCAGCCATGCTGTGATTTTTAGCAGTGTGGCTGACAGGGGTGGGAAGTTTGGCCAGCACCACTTTACACTGAAAATCTAAGGGGGTTCTGTGTACAGCTGCAGATGCTTTATTACTGGAAACATTGACATGCTGCAATTTTCTTGTTCGTATCGCCAGAACACCAAAAGTAGCTCCTCTACAATTATCTTGCTGACTTATGCTATAAAATCCTTGCGTATTGAATGCTGCATTGTTGCTTCTGTGTGGAAGGATGGTATGCCAGGCTACCCCAAAATGGTTTTTCCCCCCTCTGACAGTTGAACTGCTTTATTGCATTCAATGTGACTGCAAAAACAAATTTTTAATTGGTTCAGATTGTCCGTTATCCTTAGACACTGGCATTTTAAAATGGTAACAGACAACTTCAGGGTGAAATATTTCTGGCATGTTTTCTCATCAGCATGTACTATTTCTTTCAGGAATGCTTTATAGAACATTGACATGTCTCATAAAAAAAAAAACCACAACTTTTTTTTTGCCCCCCCCCAGCCCTGTGTCAAGTCAGTCACTTCTAACAGAATCTGTAGCATCATCCCAACCGGATAGTACGGCTGTGGACAAAACAGTACCTGAGACAGAAGACTTGCAAGGTTAGTGCCTAGTTTTTGGAACCAGAGCTTAAGAATAATGTTTTTGAAATGTTAACTATTCTTAATAGCCTCCTGTTCCAGAGAGGGCTTATTCTCAAACCCAAATATTCTAGAAAATCAGAAGGCAAAATAAGGCTGAACTGTGTGTGTTTGGTTTTTTAAAAGGCAAGTCTTAAAATGAAACTTTTGTGTTTAACTGGTGATTTCAGTATCTGCCTTAACAAATGTGTTATTTGGGGTTGGAAATGCACATCATAAATCAATCTACTGTTCTGTCCTTATGCTATAGCTATTACATGTAAGTAGAGTTTTGAGTATCTGTTACTTCTCAGAGCAGTCGTTTGCAACAAATATCACAGAGGTTTGTGAGTGTATTTGGGATGGAGGGTGTTATGACACAGCTGTTGTAGGAAGTCTTAGTATCTTGTATAAACATGAAACACATGTAAAAAGCCCCTTTCACTGATGAGCTTGTAGTGGTGGAATATTTTGACCTGCTGAAATTTGTTTTCTCAAATATAAAATTGCTAAACCAGAAAGGAAAATGCCCGAGTGGGTGATTTTAACTGTATTAGCCTGAAAACCTTATTGCTGGTGCAATGTAAAGGAGGCTTTAAATTCTTTTTTCCGTGTTATTTGCAGGCTTGCAGAGCTTAAAACTAAAGAGTTTTTAATAGTATTTCTTAGGAAAATGCAAAAAGGCCAGATAGTATACAAAATTTCCTCAGAGTTGTAATCCGTAGACATTATAAAAGGTATTTAAGAGTAAGTCAGTAAGTATTCTGCCTTTACTTCTGCTGACACAGCTAAGGCTTTAGTGGGTAGAGTTATGTTTCTGTAGACAAGTCTAAACATAGGAGTTTGGGTTTTCCACAGATACAACATGTAATTCTGCTTAACGATGCTAAATATAAGTTCTTTCATTGTACTTCTGGTACCAAAGTTCTGCTTTTCAGATACTTTCTAAGCCTGAGGTCTCCTTTTTTGTAGGGTAGAATAGAAGAGTCATTATTCAGCTGCTGCACTGAGCAAGGCCACCTCTTCATCACACAAACAGTAGCTGTAAAACTCATAGAAAAGATTTTAATGTTAATGCCATTTTGTACTAGCCTTCAAGATGTCAATTATTAGAAACATGCTTAGTTTTAAAAAGATATATTCTAGACGTAAACAAAACTCTTGTTGCCTCTGTTTTGACAATGTACATACGGTGTGCTCTTACTACCCATCAATGATGTCTGGCCTTACCCAGCTTGAGTGAAGAGCAAGTGCTGAAAAGGCTTATGCTTCATAATTTCTATGGGTTTGCAAGCTAGATTTTCAGTTGATATACCGTAAGTAATACAGATACAGCCTGTTCTCCAGTGTGGGGAATCTGGGATGTGCTGCATTGCCAGCTGTAACCTAGCTCCCATGCAGGTACATCCCCTTCTGGGAAACCCAAAAGTAGAACATCTCAGTTGGGCATGTGAATATTGCACTGCAGGTTTCCACTGATTTGGATGTGGCATATATCAGAATATAAAGGCAACTTCTGTAAGGTGATCTTCCTACTGCCCTGTATTTTTTTTTCCCCTTCTTGTTAGTCTCATGATTATTAGTCTTCCATCCAGTGCCTGAATTAGTCTCTCTGTTTACATATGTCTTGCTTGGCTTAGCTGTAAGTTGAAACTCTAGGTTTGCAGCATCTATCTTTTCACTGGGAGGCGGTGGAAGTGCTTTAAAATAATCTTTAATGCTTGTGCTATGAGGTTACTTGGGTCTGTGCAAAGACTTTTCCCAGCACATTTTCAGAGGAATGTGTCTCTTACCCATTTGGATAAATTTGCGTTCCTTCTAATTCTCCCTATGAGAAGGTAAGAGAGGTTCCTCAATTAGAAGCTTTGATTTCAGGGGGTCGTATTCACATTTTACAGTATGTATTTCAAGGTTCAACCTATATCAGGTGTTTGGAGTACTTGGCTGTGTCCTGTGTCCTTTTCTCTGTACCGTAGTGATTTCTAAACTAAGAACACAACCACCATGTAATTGCAGTTCTAAATTACAATCTCTATTTATAACTCGCTGTGGCAGGGTCAGCCTCATTTTCTGAAGAGTTGCTTCTCTACTGTTCCTTAACTGAAAATCACAGGAAATATAGTGGTTTCAGTTGTAAAGTATTTTGCTTTGAAAATACAAGTTTGTAAAGAAAGCAGCTTATAATGGATGCTGAGTGGATTTCATTGAATTGTCACAATTGTGCATCCTAAAGTTGTGGGTTTTTTTTCCTTTGGTTGGTTTTTCTCCCCACATAATTCAGAATTTTAATTTTTAGGTTGCTGACAAGACTGTAGTACAATGGTGTGAATCAAGGTTATTTAGTATTGTCTGGATTTGTAGCATTTAAAAAAGAAAATAAGTCACAGAACTGTGGGAGTTAGTCCCAGACTGAAGAGTTTATAATGCTACTTCTGTTGATGTAGGGGAGTGAAAAGAGAAATTGTGTCCTTTGATCATTTGTTCAGCATTTATTCTGATAAAAATCTCGCTTCAACAGACATTTGTGGAATGTCTGTTCTGGAGCAAAGTGGTTTATGATTCTTGTATAATAAGTTAGTCTATTGTAGCTGTGTGTAGTTGAGGGCCTCTTAACTCCTCCTTTAACATAATTTGCTAATAACAATGAATAAAAGAGCAGCTGAATAGTTAGGCTTTCTTAGATTGCTACTAGTTGTTTTTTTTTTAAAGCAAGCAGATAGATGGGACTTGAGCACTGTACACACAGTGTTTGCAGACCGAGCTAAAAGTCCAAAGGGATACAAATCCCAAAGGGCAGTTTGAATTTGTTTGCCTTCACTGGATTCATGCACTGCAGAATAAAGAGAGGAAAGTTGCGGCATATCTTAATGTATCTGGATTTTGCGAAAATCAATCAGTCCTGTAATATGGCATGGTTAGTAGTTTGAAAAAATAAATTCCAAGATTCAGCTAACTAATGAGCCAAAAGGTGCAAAAGGTCACCTGATTTTGGACTTGTCTAGTCTTTTTTTGTGAGCTAAAATAGTTTAAAAACTCAGTCAATGCTGATTAACCTTCAAAAAGAATTAATACAATTAAGAATTTCACATGGAGATATCCTGGACCTATGATGAATGCTGTTGGAACTAATGGCATCAACTCAGTGAACCTTATCATGGCTGGCTCGGTAGACAGAACTGGAAAGGAATTGATGGATACTTCAGGCTTTTATGACAGTACCAGGGGCTCAGAGGTGGAGTATGATTAACATATACGTGTAGAAATATACCCTGATTTACTGGGTGAATTCCCCAGGGAGAGAGGAAACATACACAAAGATTGTAAAACTGAATTCTGTAGGTAAGTGTGCTTTTATTTAACTTGCCTCTTCCTAACACTAAACCAGTGTGTTTTAGGCTGATTACTTCAGTTTAGGGTTAAAATGTTGGGAAGTAGGGATCTTCTGCTTAGATGAACCTGTGGAGAGGTGGTTATTCTTCTTCCTAGGTCTCGTCAGAGGCACTTAAGAGGTCAAGATAGCTGTTACTGCTCTTCCTGTGGGAATGAGGAACCTTTTTCCTTGGGGAGATCACAGGAGGTGTCAGGGATCGTGTAGCAAATGCACGGGAGTTCTGTCTTGTGCCTGCAGGGATGCCAGGACTGGAGTGTACTTTATCTCACGGGTGCTGTTTTTGTGGTCAGAGTACACAAAGTTCAAGCAGGGCTGGCACAAGTGAAGCAGTAGCAAAAGCTTCTGCCTTTAGGAGGAAATCCAGACTCTGCTTGTTTTGATCAGTGAAACACAACTTCTAGTGGCCAGCCCAACTTGTCAGCTCCAGAAAAACTATGTGTGTTCATGCTTTATTCTTTTTTGGTTAGTTGGCAGCTCCTGCTGGTGCTGTCTGCGCTCCTGTTCCCCAGCTAAAGGCAGAGCTGGGGGAAGGGAGGGAATGGGTTCAAGCAGAGCAGCGTCCTGGAATCCAGACAAAGTACAGGGGCTGGGAGTGGCTGCAACACAGTTCCTGTGAGCTCCAGGCTGGGTGGTACTACACTTTACCTGGCTCTCTTTATTTTTTTTTCTCCTGTTGTGTTCATCGCAGCTGGCTCATAGAGTGAGCACTAAACACTGGCACTTCGTCATCTAACGGTGGCTTAGTGATTGGGATATTCATGATTGTCATAGAGGATTCTGAGGCAAATCTCTGGACTCACAGTAGAAAAATCTTCCCACTCAGATCTGTAATGAGCAGCAGTCATCAAGTATTTTTAACTGTTTTAATGTGAAAGCCATACACACAGAGAAAAGTAAGTATGTGTGTATTAGCCTTGTTATGCAGGGAACAGTACTGGGTTTTTTTCATCAATTTGGCTAATACTTTAGAGGCTTTTGATAAAACTTGCATTGAGGCAGCTAGATTTTGCTACAGTAGGAAATGCAAACTTGAGAACAGTAGCTGCTAAAAACTAATTCATGGCCTAAAGGTTTCTTAATAAACTGCAATGTCTGTTCTGTGTAACACTGCAAAACTTCATTTGGGTAAGTCTTACTTCTGATACTTATCTCTGATCTCTTAATCCTTACAGCTTTTGATTCTTATCTGGCAAAGCTTTGAATATTACCTGTCCACTCAGAAATGTACCCTTTAACAGCCATTCAAAGCTTTTAAAAATCAATTATTGTAAATTTCATGACAAAGTAAAGCTCTGCTTCTGATATACATGGTGATTTTTCAAACTATTTAATAAACCATGTATAACAGCCTATCTTTGCTAGATTAACCTTTGGAAGATACTGTCTGCTCGGGCAAAATCTTTGCTGGTGGGTCAGGTATTTTGCTGCCCGTTGATGTTGCTTGGTACAGACTACTGTGTTTTGATATACTGCAAAAGTGGAAAGTGCCCTTTCCTTTCCAAAAAAAAAAAAAAAAAAAAAAGCCAAAAAAGCACCAAACCCTCATCCTAATAGTAGCACAGGAAAAAAACCCACCAGAATTGTCATGCAGAATAGCAGTTGGCTGGTGTAGAACTAGTACAGAACTGCACCTGACAGTCTCCAACTACCAGAAGTCCAGCTGCACAGAGGTGCCTGCAGCTTTTTTCCCCCCTCACAAACCTTTCTTTACAGCATTGATTCTAGCTCTCGTTCCCTTGTTGCTCCTCCCAGCTGGAGCTTGCTTTGGTTCATGGCCTTTTTGCTACAAATGCTCCTAGTTTCTGTAGACCTGGCTCACTGGAGACTTGTCCTGCTGTGATCTAGCAATGGCTGGTTGGGAGAGATTGGCTTTTAGCCTTCTTGAAATGAAGTTGGGCTTTTTGGTTTCTATTTCTGTTTTGTAATGTAAGGAATGTGCAAATACTTGAGGAAAACCAGCCAATTTCTATTTTTACCTGGGTCAGGCAAATACTACCATTACTTGTTTATGTTCTCTCACACAACCTGCAACCTGTCTTTCAAATGTGAGAGAACATTAGAGTAGGCTGAAAGTTGCCCTAGCAAAAAGAGTCTTTAAAATGATGTGTTGACCTGCTTCCTTCGGGGTTTTGGGACTGTACCTCCTCCCAGTAAGTCTGTGTGTCTTGAGTTAAGGGTGTCTCACCCCAGGTAGTGAGTAGCCCTGGTGTAACGCTGCTTTTTTGTCTGGCCTCAGCACTGCAGCCTTCAGCAAAACCAATGTTGATTCAGTGTTAGAGAAGGGAGTGTTTTACTCAACTGGTCCTAATAAATGCAATGCTTCTTACAATTAGTGTTTAGGAACTGGGCAAGTAACACTGGCAAAGAAACTCTGGGTATTGGATTCTCTTCCCAGATCTGACAGTGCTGAATCTTACTCTTAAACATAACTTAATTATTCTGGTTTTATGGTGGTTTTGTACTCTGACCTTTGTTATGAGCATACAGTGACTTCTCAATGAAATTGAAGGTCCAGAAGGAGGGAGTTCCAGTGACGCTACTGTTACACTTTAGACTCAAAAACTGTAGCCAAATGGCTAACTCCAAAACCTAAGCTTACAACATGGGCTTTAGATCATCATATGACTTGGAGGAAAGGGA
>VXBJ01000053.1:366331-402090 GCA_013400055.1 Nycticryphes semicollaris | reverse complement strand
CTCCCGTTTTTCTTACTAACTTTTTAAATGTTAGCTTCAGTGTCAGAGAACGCAGAGCCTACACCTGAAGAACAAGACAAGTCGCTTGACAAACCAAAACAGAAAAAGAATCGTTGTTTCATGTGCAGGAAGAAGGTTGGACTTACTGGTAAGAAAGTCTGATTTCACTTTTCTTAGAGAGCCTTGTTTAGCATTTGGACCTTTGGCCAAAGGTGTTTTCTGCATGTATTTTGTTTTTTCAGCTTCCTGTCTTTAAGTGATATTTGTAACTCCAGATACTTCCGTTTGAAAGTGCTTAGCAGAGGCATTAGATGATGGTTTGCTGCTGTCACTAACCTGCTTTGCAGTGGTTCAGTGAAAGGGCCTAAGAAAATTTGAATTCTGTGGGTGAAGATCCATTAACAAAGGAAAAGAGTGTGAGGTCTCTAGGGATGTGTTTTGTGCCAGTGTATCATGTGATGGGAAGGAACAGTCAAATCAAATCTTACCTGTAATTGTGTAAAAAATATATTATTTGTGATTCTTATGCTTTCTGCAGCAGGGGCTCTTTGGCTGATTGACACTGGTGACTGAGATTTATTGCTAGTGAGTGAACATACTCAGGATTTAAACCAAACCAGTGTAAATAAGAATGTTGAAATCTCTAAGCTAATATTTCTGTCCACAGGGTTTGAGTGTCGGTGTGGAAACGTCTACTGTGGTATGCACCGTTATTCAGATGTACACAGTTGCTCTTACAATTACAAAGCTGATGCTGCTGAGAAAATCAGAAAAGAGAATCCTGTAGTTGTTGGGGAAAAGATCCAGAAGATCTGAACTGCTGCTTCTGCTGGAATACAAAATCCTCTGACCATCTGCAGATTAAATTGACTTGAGCTTTTTTCCTTAGTCATCAGGAATGTAGAGCAGTGTATCTTGCCTAGACCTTTTAAATCATGCATGTCATCAGATGAATAGGTTTTTTTTTGTTTTGTTTTTTTTTTTGTTGTTTTGAAAATGACTCTGAACATTTATTTTCATTGCAGTTTTCTGTGGCTGAAGACTTAAGTAAACTTTACAAGTATTATCCTTTAAGATCATTCTAATTTTAGTTGAGTGCAGAGGGCTTTTATAACAAATGTGGAGAAAATATTGGAGGGCTGTGCTTTTCCAGGATAAAACATGCATGCGTTAACTTTGCAGTTTGTTTTCTTGTTGTATATAGCTTTTCTCTGCAGCACAATTTCCTTTTTTTGATAATGCCTTGTATGGCACAACTAGTTATCAGTAACTGAATGTATTTTAATCATTATGGCTGCTTCTGGTTTTGTTTTTTTTTTTCCCATTAACGAGAGGTTATACATGTTTGCATATTAGCTTGTTTGCACCCTCTACCTATTTATGTATGAATCATTTGTAATGAGAGTGTGTGCTGAGATTGTCTGCGTGGTTTTGTTTTTTTTAAAATTGTTTTTTGTTTTTGTGTGTGTGGGGGGAAGGCTGTATGCACTTCACTGACTGCAGGTTTCATTGGGATTACATCCATCAGTCTGTCTGTACACAAATATGAAGAATGATCTGAAGTACCTGTGCTGTATTTATGTTTATCCACGTCTTAACTTTGATTAAATAAAATTTAAAAAATCGAAGCCCCTGTGGCTGTCACTGGCATCTATAATTTGGATTTCTCTTGCTTTATTTTCATGGGGACCTTCCATTGGTGGTTGCTTTCCTCACAAGCGTATTGATCCACATGAGACTGTACGTATCCTGCCAGCTAGGTTCTGGGTTTATTTCTTTTTTTCACCTTTTCACCTATCACTATCAGAAAGACTACAATTTCCAGAAGCTTTGTACCTTATGTATTGATATATTCTGCCCAGGGAGTTCTGTGCTTCCAGTGCAACATGTCACTCGTGTGCAGGAGTTGGAGTCGCTTGTGACAGTGTCCTTATGTTGGGGGCTGACCTACAGGGGAAACAGATGTGCCCAGTGACAAGGCTGTGGATCTATCTGTGTGGTTCAGCAGTGAGGTGTGATCCCATGTCTGACAGCCAGCACTGCACAGACTCCTTGGATTTAGGTGAGAGAATGGTTCTTGAGACTGTTTCTCTGGTGAGATGTCTTTCCTCTGAGGCTTGAAATTCATGGACTCCAACGTTGAACACTGCCACAACCACCTTCTTCGTGCTCCTCAGTGCATCTACAGGCTTGTAAGTGACCCCCATTTGGAGGCATGAGAGATTGTGCTTTTATTGTCTTGTGAGGATGCTCAGTAACTTTCTTTTAATTAAGACCGTCTGTCTTGTCAGATGAGAGTCTGTGCTTCAACCACTAGGGTCATCTGTATAACTTCAAGGTTGAGTGGTTTACGAAGTACTCTGGTAACTTCAGCCACTGCTGCTTATCAGCAAACTTAACAGTACACTAAAGCAGAACTAATTTCTCTCCAGATAGCTCTGATCTGCAGTTGAAATTTCACTTGGTGACTTGCTGCCGCTTTCAAGCATTTGTGAAATAAATGAGATTGCACGGCTTCATTTAAAACATTAAATTTTTAATCAAAGCTGGCTACATCCTTTAAGATTCTGAATGCTCTTTAAAAGCTGTGGCTGACAATTAGTAGATAAAGCACCACACTTAGTGTATAAACACTAGGCAGCAGAAGGAGCATTCTCTATCAGATAGCTATAGAAAGTAATCTGCAAGACCCAATAATAAAAGAATTGTCTTGTGCTTTGCAAAAATTGCTTAACCACAATCTATGAAGCACATGGGTTTTATAGTAAAAGAAGGAATAAATAACTCTTTCCAGCAAGTTTTGGTAATGGTCTGCCTTTTTATGGGCCAAAGGTCCTGTATTTCCTCAGAGTGTTTGCTAAACTTCCTCTTGCACGGCACAGAGGGTGGAAGAGCAGCAGCGTCTTCTCTGCTGGGCGTTTCCCAGTTTGCTTCCCTCTTCGCTGCCACTTCCCTCTTCTCTGATCCCTCTTTTCTTGGTTTGACTCCTCCCTCTTCCCTATTTCTGGTCTCTCTCTGCCTCATCCTAAAATGTCCTTTTCATTCCCTGTGTGCCCTCGTGTCCGGTCCACCTTCCATCTGACACTGATGCTTCTGGGCCAAGTGAACAGGAGACACTCCAGATCTCTCAGTGCAGGAGAAGAAACCGATCCTGTTTGCATTTCCTGGTTTCTGAGAGACTGAAAGAAGAAAAGAAGCGAGGGAAGTGACTGCTTTGGGAATTTGTATACTCTGTTTGCCACTGCCTGCTCTGAAGCAGCAGCTCTTCTGGTTGTGGATTGTATTGTAGGAAATGTGACTACACCAAGAGGCCTCGTGGTGCCACCAACAGCACAGCAGGTCAGCAGCGGGCAGTTCTTCCATGTGTATCATTCTCAAAGCAGCCCAAAAAACCTCATTTGGCCTGGCTTGCTGCAGCGTTCTCAGAGTTAAGAATATTGAAACACTCCTGATGCGTAAACCCACGTCCACCTTTCCCTGGCACTTAAGAATTGCGTGTCATCTTTTGTTTGCTTTGGCACCATCTCTGTGTTTCTGCGGTGGGGGATCTGCTGCTCGGTCTGGGTAACTAGCAAGGCTTTGTATTTTGTGTCATCAGCTTGAGGTTACCAGATGAACGTTTTTAATTAATACCAGCATGCTTGCAGCACTGCACAACAATTGAGTAAATCTGTCTTCTCAAGATGCACAGTGTGTATTTGAAACGTGCTTTCAGGATGGTTTGGTTTTTGGAATAAGCTGGTTCTACCCAAGCCCTATAACCTTAGTGTGAAATGTCTTCGCTGTGTTAAAAACACTTCTACCAGTCAGAGGAATGGAGCTGTACCTCAGGTGCAAGAAATCCTATGGAAGCTCGTGCTAGGTGTTGTATTACTTATAGACCCCCTTTGAGACAGCACCGTGAGAGCCTGGGTCTCCACGAGGGAAGAGCTGTCACAGATGGGCTGTCATCAGTGGTGGTGTGTCATCTTACACTGAATATCTGGCTGTACAGCCTGCTGCCTTTCTCCTAATGAGTCTTCTATGCCAAGAAAAAGCTGAGCAGGAAGCTAGTTCTTTGGCTTGGCAGTCACAAGCATCTAACCATTCCTATTGAGAAGGGGTGGTCTTTGCTATTTAGTTCTAATTTTAAGAATATCCCCGCAGTTGTTTCTGCTTTTCCTGAATATGGGTGAATTTTCTCCTGCAGGTGGGAGAAAGCTGGGGCTGAGGAGCAGAAAGACCAGCTTTCCCTCTCTGTTCTTCAGGGCTGGTGGGGAGTGTATCTATTGCTCTCTACAACTACCTGAAAGGAGGTTCTAGCAAGGTGGGGCTTGGTCTCTTCTCCCGGGTAACAAGTGATAGGATGAGAAGAAATGGCCTCAGGGTACACCAGGGGAGGATTAGATTGGCTGTTAAGAAACATTCCTTCACAGAAAGGATTATCAAGTGTTAGAACAGGTTGCCCAGGGAAGTGGTGGAGTTTCCGTCTCTGGAAATATTTCAAAGGCACTTAGATTTGGTGCTGAGGGACGTGGCTTAGAGGTAGACTTGGCAGTGCTGTGTTAACTGCTGGGCTCAATCTTAAAGGTCTCTTCCAACCGAAACAATTCTATGATTCTTCCTCTCTGTTTTTAAGCTGCTTAAACCATTTGGAGAAATGGAAGGACAGAGCATTACAAAGCTGAAAAGCCCACAGAGCGGGAGTTTCAGGTGTGAGTTGTACAACTTCCCAGGGGCTGCTGAGCTGGTGGAAGAGCTGCTCTGTGTGGGCATCGTCATTTCACAGTTGCTCTGGCACATAAGCGACCCCTCAGGAGGCAGAGCTGCCCATCCAGATCCCCCACCTGCAGCCAGGCACCAGTTAAAAGAAAAGCAATGGACCGGTTTTGTGTGAGGGTTTATCCAGCAGGAAGAGCCTGTTTCTCCACTGGTCTCTACCATGCTGGGAACAGTTAAGAGCTGCTGAGTCATACAAGCCTCTGGCACTAATTAACTGCTGCAGAGGGGTGGGATGGAGACTGGTCTGCGATTGGTTTGGGGCTGAGGATGGAGGGTGGGATTTGGTGCTTCTGTGCTCTGGGTTACAACATCTGGAGAGGATCTTCCAGGAAGGCACACAGCGGCCCTGGAGGTGGGGGCTCCCATCCATACACAGCATCTGCTTGGAGTTCAGCATGTCCTTCATCCAGGTAGACAAGGACTCAGATTTTCCTCTCCAAAATCTCCCCTACGGGGTTTTCTCCACTAAGGAGGAGGTGAGTAACAGCAACCTTTGTCCTTGGGGTGTTGTCATTGTTCCGAGACTATGAATAAGAGCAAAAATTCCTGGCAGCCTGGGATAAAGTACAACTTCCCAGCCAGAGATACTTGCACGGGCTTCCTGACTCCACAGCCGAACTGGAGCTGCCGCATTGTCTTTTTTCTTAATGGGATTATTTTGATGACAGCTTCTTCCAAGTTGCACAAAAGAAGTGAAAAGTGCTAACACTCATGAGAAGTGCATTGGGTAACACACGCGGCAGGTTTTGTGTGCTCTCGACTGGTTCTGTGAAGTTGCTAAATCTGCTTTTCATCCTTTGGCTCTCAAAGCAGAGGCACGGCACTGACCTTTTTTAACTCAGTCTCTCATTTTCTTTGTGCCCAAGTGTAATCACACCATCTCCTTTAAGAAGCCACATAAGTATTTATTTTAATCTACTGTTAATTCTGTAGCGCCCGGTCCCTCTTAAGTTACGTGAACTGACAGAAGGGAAAAGTGAAGTCTGAATTAAAACCACCACATCTGAAATGAATGTTTTCTGGCCTGCCCTTGGTGTATGGTTTTGGTGGCTGCAAAAGCATTAAACCAGGGCACAAAATGCGTGTTTCATTTCTGTCCTGATGTGTTTTAGGGGGCATATATTTAAGCAACGATGTATTAAGCCTGTAGAAGTGTGTTAACATTTAAAGCAGTGCCCAAAGGCTACAGATGGAGCTGCTTCAGGCCTTCTATTGTATGATCATGTAAGAAAGCAGGGTTCAACCTTTCTTCCAAGGAGGTAGCTCCCAGTTACCATTTTCGTGAGAACTGAGCCCAGTCAGGCTGAACCTCACACCTCCGAGCGCCTGACAGGACGGAGCCCTGGAGATGTGTCCTCCTGTGGAAAGGGAAAGGAGCCAAGAGCCACGTCTCGGAAGGAAAAAGCAAAGGATTTATTTAACATTGCTCAAGGAAACTTCACGATTATCTCCTGTTTCTGCTGTCTTGGCTTATCCATGCAGGCTTAAAAAAAGAAAAAGAATTTAAACTGTAAGATTGTGTTTTCTGATGTGGTATTTTCCAAAGATAAAACTGAGATGGTTCGTTTAATCTCTTCCTAGATGCATGTGTTGTTATCTAGCAAGTTTGGATTATTTCTCTGCCCTCTCCAGTAACCATTCTCTAAATAAAACATCTTCACTCAAACTCTGTGAAAAGACAGGCAAGGACTTAAGGAAATTATTTAGGAAAATAATGTTCTAAAAGTAGCCCAATATTTTCATGATTTCAGGCTAAAGCAGTTGATGTCATTTCCGACTATCCCAGTTACAAATTAACCTGACATGACCTTTAGTTTTTTTCTGCAGGAATGTTTGCTGAACAAATACGTATTATCACATTTGGAATCTTCTTTAGAAATTAAAGGTTGAAAAATAGGTTTGATAGCATGGATTTTCATAGGTGGTCATTCCCTTACGCTAGGCTTGTTTTCATCACGACTGTAACTAGTTTGTCTTTACTTAGACAGGAATAATTGGAGTTTGTCTTTGAAGGCTGCAGTGTTTTTATAACCCCCCGGACAGCTGTGGCAGAGCTGCAGTGGGATGGTCCGTGCTGCTCCCCCGCCGCCGTCGCCGCCGGCTCCACATGCTCTTGGAGCCGGCGCTGCCAGAGCTGCAATGGATGAACAGGGTCTTTGTGTCTGAGGGTGCATCTGTCCGTCAAACACAGCCACGATCTCCCTAACGTGCAGGAAGCTGTCCCTGCTGTGAGGATCTAGATGAGGGTTGGCGTACTAGTTGTGGGCTCCTTGTGTGGCTTGAGGATAGGGTTGTGTAGGGCAGCCTCATTCAATGAGGCACAGAAATAATGTGCCTGAGGAAGATGCACTGCCTTCTCGCCATGTCAGTGGAGTCCAGAGCACACTTAGTCTTCTGGGGAAGAACTCCGTTGCAAAAATGCCTTTTTCTCTTTCCAATTACGTGGTTATAGAGGTGAGATCAGTCCTCAGTAGTGTGTCTGTGCTTCAGTTCCCTGCCTATAGAAGGAGGAATAGCATTTCAAGGCCAGGCTGGATGGGGCTTTGAGCAACCTGGTCTAGTGGGTGGTGTCCCTGCCCACAGCACGGGGGTTGGAACAAGATGATTTTTAAGGTCTCTTCCAACCTAAACCATTCTATGATTTGCCTTCTTCACAGTGTATTTCAGATTATTCAGGGCTTATTCCACACTACTTGTAATTAATAAGGGTTGGGCAAATACTCCTAGGCAGAAGGGAGCAGGGAAAGGAACCTCTGCTTGTTGTCCTATTCTTCTCTCAAAAGATGGGGATGAGGAGAAGGCTCTCTCCCACCCCTCAAGGTCTGCAGGGGGGCTGCAATGATGCTCTGCCTCTAGGTCATAACATTTTTCAGCAGCCAGTCTCATCAGCCAGCTTTTAGTGGTCAGTTGCTGTGACACCAGACCCTTGTCCCTGATGGATTAAACTCTCTGTGGTTGCTGTCCTGCCCCATGCCCTCTTGGGATCATTTGTGGATACACACATAACATCATCTTCTCTTCCCTCCCCTCCTGTCGCTGCTTTGCAGCCCAGGCACAGGCTCGGGGTAGCAATTGGAGACCAGATTTTGGATCTCAGCGTCATTAAACATCTGTTCAATGGACCATCCCTCGCCAAACATCAGCATGTCTTTGACCAGGTATTTATCAGGGTCTGATGTTCTAATTTCCACGCACATTTTAGAAATATTCCATAAGGGATTTGAGCAATTTGTGGTGAGATAATGAATGTGAATTGAAAATGTGTTGTCAGGTGGCTCTGCTTCCAGGGAAAACTCCTCACACCTGCGATAGCAAGGAGACAGGGGCACTAGGGTCCAAAGGACATTTTTGCTCAAAGTTTCATCAGACTTTGGCAATGCAGGGGTCTGACACAAAGCCTAAATATTACTTCAATCCTGCTTGCACCTTCAGCACTTCATGGCAAGGAATCAGGTGGGATTTTAATGACAGGGAGGTTGTGTTAAGGGTGAAGATAGATACAGATGGTCTCTGTTTGAGATATCAATGCGGCTTAAGGTCTGAAGTGGTGTGTTAGGATGGTCAAGATGCAGACATGCAGCAGGTGCTGCTTCAGAGAACTTGTGGTGGGAAGATGGGCAACCTGGGCAGCCACCGTCATGTAAACCTGGTCCACAGGCATTCAGCCCTGGGACAAAAGTGCAGGACATCTTCCACACATGCAACAGTTAAGCAAAATGTGGTCTTTTTCCTGCCACCCCACCTTTCTGTGTTGCCTGTCAGCCTACCCTGAACGCCTTCATGGGGCTGGGCCGGGCAGCGTGGACAGAGGCAAGGGCTTTTCTCCAGAAGCTGCTGTCAGCCAGCGAGCCAGCCCTGAGGGACAACATGGAGCTGCGGAGGAGGTGAGACACTGCAGGGTGTAGGGGCCTTCGGTGTTGTCCTCTACCACTCAGTGATGCCAAGCACCAAATTGGAAGTCTGAACATGGCCACCTGCCGCCTAGGTGGGGTTTGAGCACACTGAGAGCTTCCCTCTCTTAATTGCATCTCTGATTAATCCTTTAGATGCCTAGAGATCCAGGGTGTCACCCTTCAGCCTAAGGACACCCAGGGCTGTGCCTGGCCCTGCTGCCTCTCCGGCTACATCCCCTCCACCATGGCCTTCAGTGGAGACATGGTGGCCAGGGTCTCCCCTCCACCTCTCCCGCGTCCCCTAAGCATGGCCCTGTCAGTCCCACCCAGAGCCTCTTCTGGCATGGGGAGACCCTCCTCAGAAACAGTCTGACTTTGCCAGGTTTTAACTAAATTTGTTGTCACAAATTGGCTTCAGGCCCAGGGCAATGCCCTGGTGTAGAAGTGTGAGGGGAGGGCTGTGCTGCTGAAGGAAAAACACATGTGTCCATTAATCATACACCTTCTTTGTCTGGAGTGATGCTTCCAATGCCGTGAGAGAACTCGTTTCTCCCTGTCTCATCAGGGTGATTTAGGCACAGATGTGCAGGAGAAGGATCAAACTGCTGCTAGACACCTTCCCTGAGCAGCACCAGCAGTTCAAACTGGGCATCTCGAGAGCCACATCCCATAAAATCATCCTTCCCGTGCTGCAAAGGCAGTGGTGACCTGCTCATCAGCTGTGTGCATGGGCATGGGGTGTTCCTCTGTGCCCCCAGGGAAACCAGCTGCCTCCTCTGGAGTGTCCCTCCCTTGCAACCTGATGGATGCTCTTTTCCACCATAACCACCCCAGTAGCAGCAGCTTGTCCAGTCACCTTAGTTCTTCTGCAAGGTGGTGGTTGGGGTTTGGGTTTTGTTTTTTTTTTTTTTGCTGCGAGGCTTTGCAAAATAAAGGAAGGAGCTTGGAGAGAGTCGGCTTCTTCCATGCTTATAAACATGTGAGGGGCAAGACCTGCAAGTTTTCCAGGAGCTGAAGTAGTAGATTTTCATTTCAGGGCGTTTGTACCTCAGGCCTCTGCGAAGATGCACCTGCCGGCCCATATTGGTGAGTCTCTTGCCGCTAAGGGATGCTCAGCACTGCCCTTTGCTCCTGCCCACGGAAGCTGCTTTATTTCCAGCTTGCTCAGACAGACAGAGAGGTCACAGTTGTGACAGGGAATGGGCCTGCAGGAGTCAGAAGTAGATTATTGTACATCATGAAAGGTAGGTGCTGTCTGTGACACAAGAATAAAAGCCCGGGTAAGCTCAATAGCAGCCAGAAAATTCCTGGATGCATTTTTTTTTTTCACTAAAGGAGGGTTGTCTGTTGCAATATAGTTCTTTGTCATCAGATTGGTGTCGCCAAAGTACTGTGTGACTAAAGCCAGGGAAGAAACACTAATTCAGCTTCCAACATTTTGCCCATTTGCTATCAAAAAATCACTCAGCCCTTCCAAAGTTTTGCAAGTCAGGCACTCTGGCATAGCCTTACAAACCCACGTGCGGCTCCGCTCCCAGAAATTGATATTTGGACCCCAACCAACTTGATCAAAATCATTTGAGTGATGTGACCTTCATGGATGCTGGGACCTGAACTTCCCTTTTTCCCGGCCAAGCCCTCTCCCGCTGGGCTGGCTCTTGTGGGGCACAGCCCTGGTTTGGGACAAAGTCTAGCCTGACTCAGAGGGACCGTGATGAATTTCCATAGATGTGGCACCTTCAAGCAGATAGTTTCAGGCTGAATATGTCCTGTCAAAAAATGGCTGGCTCTTAGCGCTCCTGAGTGCTGTGAATGGGAGCGCTCAGCTACGAGTTCTTTAGGTTTCTACTACACCTAGGTTCAGCTCTGTCCCGTGCATGATTCATGCTTGTCGTGAGGGCAAGCACTGGCTGTCTCCTCTGCTGGGACTGCAAGATAATTTACCCAGCTTGCAAAACAACTTGACATAATCTAAACGCCCCCTCCCAAGTTGATTTCCACCGCGCACCCCGCCATGCCCTCTGATTTCCCCTGAAGCTGAAAGGTGGGGAGCTGTTTGCCAGGGATGGCAGCAGAGGGCAGCAGATGTCCTGAGGATGAGCCGATTCTCTCCACCTGGGTACCGCCGGCGAGGCAAAAAGAGCGGTGGGACCTGGCTTGCCTCTGGAAAGCTGGCTGCTGCTTCATGTCAGCATTTCCTCCCACACCCCTCCTTGCTTTACTGGAGGCTTCAAAGAAAAAGACCAGCATAATTTATAAGTGAACTGTTAATCACCGCCTTTATGCCATTAAAAACATCCCAGAGCTAATAATATTAAATGTTGCTACATGCCTCAGCTTAGTGCTCTTGCTGTCTCCTTTTCTGCTCTTTTCATTGTCAGCAGCGTATGATCTATTTTAGCTCCAGCAGATGAGGGACTTTCCTACCACTGTTTTCTATTTTATGGGTTTCTCCCCGTGCAGGAGATTACACTGACTTCTATTCTTCACGCCAACACGCCACAAACGTTGGGATCATGTTCAGGGGAAAGGAGAACGCTTTGATGCCTAACTGGTGGGTAATTCAGTTTTTTCTTTGGTGCAGCATTATTTTGCATGATTATCTGAATGGATATAGAAATTTTAAAGACCTGACCAGTGTTGCATCAAGCTACTGATTCGAGTTCATAGCAGATGAGAATCTGTGCCTGTCAAAAGTTCAAACAGATCTGAAAACCTTATTTCCCCAGTCTTAGACAAGTCTGCACTGCATTTCGTTGATTACGCTGCAGCCCTCTGTTTTGAAGACAGATTTACCCAAAACGTTGTTTTTTGCTGAGTGACAAGAAAGCAGGGTTTAAGCTCCAAGGAAGTAAGTGGAGCAGTGGCATAGAAGTGCATTAACACAGCCACATGGCATTGGATTATAGTTTGTTCACTTCTTTATCTCAGAGCAAGTAAAGTGTAAATATCCATGGCCATCTATGTGGATCTCTCACCTCATAGCTTGCACCCCCATGGTGCTTCCACCCCAGAAAACTGCTCTGGCTGGCGATGGTTACACAGCTAACCCGTGTTCTGTGATGCTTTTTCACAAGGCTGCACTTACCTGTTGGTTATCACGGCCGGGCATCGTCCCTTGTGGTGTCTGGGACGCCCATCCGGAGACCTGTGGGGCAAATGAAACCTGACAATGGTGAGTCCATGGTAGGCTTTTAGAGTGGCTGTGGTTTTTTATTTTATTTTTTCTACAAGAGGAAGGATCTGGAGTGCTTTATCTAAAACCCAAGCTGAGGTCAGGGCAAAAGGAAGCCCCAGTTAAGTCCATCTTGTGTTTGCAACCAGGCAGCACCAGCTGCTCTGTTTCTTCGGGCTGCTACTTTTATTTCCCTACCTGCCTCCCTGTTGTAAAATGTAAAATACTCTGTCTTCTTCTTCTACCCACAGATAAACCTCCAGTGTTTGGTGCTTGTAAGCGTCTGGATATCGAGTTAGAATTGGTAAGACAGGACTTTGCCCCTCCCCCCCCTACCATTTGAAAAACATTAAAATAGAAATAAGGAAGGTAGGTTTAGCTCACTCTAAAATGAATGGCTCATAAGATCCATTCCCATGTTTCCCTCTGAGCAGCCTGTGCAGCAGACAATAAAGATTTCTAGAGTGGAAACCTTACCTTCTGACAAGTTGCAGAGTGCATGAGCTCATTCAGTCGTTTGCTAATGCAGCTTTCAGGCTGGAAACAGCTCGTCTGGCCAAATCTGAGCACCAGTGCAGCAGACTGGAAGCACACAGGCATAATCCTTTTTATGAAGTAGCACAGCCTGTTATCTGGTTAGCCCTTACCTCTGCACTGCAGCCAGGACCTTTTAGAGGATGCTGGGGATTTTGGAAGTGCAGACTGTCTGAGCCTTGAGTCTAGAGCAAAGGAAGCTGTGAAAGCTTCCTGGAAGTGCATTTCAAACTCCTCATCATTCTTCTGCCTGGAATGATGAAACCTGTGCTCTGGGTGTTTAAACAAAACATCCTTGGTAGGTGCATCTTGTGGCTTAGCGTGGTCCAGAAAGGAACGTTTTATAGGATTTTTCACTATGATTGATATGATTTATTCCCCATCTCTCCTCTTAAAAAAATAAAATAGAAGCAGCCTAATACTAAGGGAAATGCTACTAAAAATGAACTGAAAGCCTTTAATGCTGTATGCTTTGCAGATCAATGCTATATATAGAATAGGAGGCAGTGCCATAAAGTGAGGTATATAAATTGCTGCCATACTGTGCTTTGCAGCCTGAATTTTACCCCTGGCTGCTCTGAGAGTAGATTTAGGCTGATGAAGGCTTTGGAAGAAAAAATTTCCATATTGTTCATGGGAGGAGACAAGTGAGATTCCCTGTAGATTTCTTTGCCATGTGCTCAAGCTCTATGTTTTCTAGGGGAACAAGTGGAGGCACCCAGTTCATGACCTGTTTTACTTAGTGGGTAATTTTCTCCACCTGCCTCCTCTTCCCCACTGTCCTGACAGGCTCTAGCTGCATTCAGCATCCCCTCAGATGATTTTAAACTCTTTCCTGTTCAATGCCTACAGCAAAGAGAGTCTCTTATGTATTTCAAGTCTGCTAGCTTCATGGAAGGGAAGAAAGAGGGAGTAGGCCATGGTTTTTTTTGATTTTGTGTATGGAAAATGATGCAAACCCCATCCTGTCCAGCCTCTGTTCCTTGTGCATGTAAGCCTCTGTGCAATAACGATTTTTAGCTTAAAAAATGCCTTAATATTCTGCTTTTCAATTTCAGGCATTCTTTGTAGGTCCTGGAAATAAGTATGGGGAGCCAATTCCTATCAGCAGAGCCCAGGAGCACATCTTTGGGATGGTCCTTATGAATGACTGGAGTGGTAATTGGTGCTGCGGGAGTCTGCCTGGAGAGGGGGTTACAGTGTCATGAGAAACCTTGGACAGGGATAAATTATATATTTAATAGTAGAATAGTGATCATTGAAGTCACTGGGTACAGCTGAAAAGGATGAAAATTAAATGCTATCTGCATTTCTCAACCTCTGTCTCAATCCATCTTCAATCAATCAGTAGAACCAGAAATTGCTGCCTAATGAAGATTTATTTACTTATGAAAGAGCTAATACCAGTCTAGTTTCTTCTAGGCAGGGATAGAGCAGACCTTAAGATGGTGATTCCAAGAGAGGATTGATTTCAGTGTCAGGAGCAGGAAAAGGATTTAGCGATTGCAAATCTCCAGTCTCTGCATAAATTTGTCTGGTTGAAATTGCCCTACAACTGGCATGGACAATTAGCTGGGTGCATTAACTAAACTGGGGATAAAAATACTGATTATATGGGGATGGCCTGACTTGGTTTAATTATTGATGGCTCTTCTTCCTAATCTAGCTAGCCTAAGAAAATTGGTTTGAGGGTCTGAAAGGGGTGGATTTAAATCAGGATTTGGGGCACAATGGCTGGAAAAGAGTGGTGATAACATTTCCAATCCATGGTACCCTTTCACAGGTGTGATGGCTGCACAACTCCTAGGATGTGTTTAACAGCATTGCTTTGAATTTTGTCTTCCCAGCCCGTGACATCCAGAAATGGGAATACGTTCCTCTGGGTCCCTTCCTAAGCAAGAGCTTTGGCACAACCATCTCTCCTTGGGTTGTTACCATGGATGCTCTCATGCCATTCGTGTTGCCAAACCCTGTCCAGGTTAGCAAGAGAAAGGGTTGAAATCAAGGAAAAGCAATGCTAGACAAATCTCAGCAGAACTGGCAGGTCCCGTCAGTAGAAATCACTAAGTACTTTCTTCCTAGAGCTTACAAGTGTGATCCCGCTTCCAAAAATATGAAGGCACCCTGAGCCCTCTGAGTTCAAATGCTCATTGATGTCACTGGTGCTGGCACATTTCTGCCCTGTTTGAGCAGGGCAGAAGAATCATCTCCTTCAAAAACCCTGTAAAATAAACTCATCAGAGAACTTCTTGTTAGTGTTTGGTAGCCCTTGGCATCCAGCAAGCAGTGGAGAGAGAGTGGACACAAATCAAAACACTCTGTTCAAGCATTTTTGGTTGTCTGCATTATGCAGATATTTGGTTAAAACTGAAAAAGATAATAAAGAGTCTTGCAGAGAACTCACCATCTCTGTGCAGGCAGAGAGCAAAGGTGTGCTAGCGCTGTTTTTCTTTTGGATTAACATCCACACTGTAATGATGGAGAGGGCTTTTGGAGTCCATGTGCAGAAAAAGGAATGGGATCATATGGATATCACCTGTGTTCAGAAAGATCTTTAAAAGTGTGTGCATGAGAGCAAGCGAAGCAATAATCTGACCAGTAACAACAGGAAAGTATATGGGGTGTGCAGCACAGGCTGGTTAAACAAATGGTTGCTGGGATGGCTTGTGGAATTTTTCCTTTTTGTTTACTGTGGTGCCTTTTATATGCTTTCAGGATCCCAAGCCGCTGCCCTACCTTCAGGATAAAGAACCCTACACTTTTGACATCAACCTCTTTGTTGCTATTAAAGGTACAAGAATGCTGAGTTGGTTATAAAGCTGATATTGCCAACTAGGGGATGCAGAACCACCACGTACTTCAGACAATTTACTCTTGGCTTCACGGTTCTCCTTTTCTATCTTTCCCAAGACTGCCTCTGTCAGAGAAAGAGGCAAAGCTCCCCTTGCTCCCCAATGGCCGTGCAGTAATATGTCAAGGAGGGAATACCTCCCAGAGTAGAGAGTATCGGAGTAGAAAACGGTATTACTTGTTTCCTGCTAGGGATTACAATGATAAAAGATGGTCTCCATCCATCTGTAAAACCAAAAGACTCCAATATCATTCATCCAACACAAACAAATTGCTTCCCTGCTTCTTATTTTTTATTTTCTGCAGGAGAAGGAATGAGCATGCCAACTACTATATGCAGATCCAATTTCAAGGTAAGACTCCAGTATCTTTTATTTGTTCGAAATCTTGCTGATGCTATCACCTCCAGCCTTAGGCAATTTCAAACAGTGAGTTCTGCATTAGCTGAAGATAAGGCCTGGTATGTGCATAGGGGACAGGGGGAGAAGAGTGGAGGGTAGTGATAGTTCACCCCTACTGAGGTGGAAACACAGAGTGCTTGGGCACGGAAGAAAGGAGAAGCTCCTTCCATGGCTGGGTTTAGGATGCTCAGGGCATCGTAAGTTCTGTGCTCGTTTGGCAGGGAGCAGTGAGAGCGGAGGACTCGCAGGCACAGGGAACTGCCTGTTGCTGTGCTGAGGTGCAACACAGCTTTGGAGTCCCAGCTAGACATTTAGGTGCGGACTTGCTGCTGCAACACCACTCCAAGCCCAGGTCTGCCCTGGCACTGGCAGGCAGCATGGTGGCTCTGCCTCTACAGGCTGATTGAAGCCAGGAGGTATATATACCAGGATTTCTCAATCAATTTTATACTCACATTTGGTGCTTTGCATAGTAATTGTCTAAATCAGTAGCCAGCAAATCAGTAATAAGGAGATTTTTCTATAAACTCATTAAAGTACTGGACTTAATCATGGATCCCGGGTCAACAGTGTTGACCTTATAGAGGAAGAAGAAGATGAGAAATTACATCCAGCTGAAAGAAGAGAAATTTTAAAGGACGAAACTGCATGTTAAAGTATGTGTTTTATATGCACATAGCAGCTTCTGGTCATCATTTGGAAAGCGATAACCAGACCCCAGTAACTACTGAGAATGGAGCACTAAGTAACTATGGAGGTTGCTTTTAGGATGATGAAGGTTCCTGATTAAATAAGGAAACTTTTCTTTAGGGACAGTCTTACCAGCATCACTCTGAGAACGCAATACCTTCTGCATAGGCTAATAGCATGCTAGAGAGTTTTGCCCTTCATTGCTTTAGCCTCCTCTTCCTCCTTCCCCCAGCACATGTACTGGACCATGAAACAGCAGCTGGCTCATCATTCAATCAATGGGTGCAACCTCAGACCTGGAGATCTCCTGGCCTCCGGCACAATCAGTGGACCTGTAAGCGTTTAAATAACAGTAGTCACTGAGAACTGGTCAGCAGTCCGAAACCAACTGAGCAGGGCTTAGCGTCTAAGCCCTGTTTCATTTCAGCAGCCATAAATATATTCTGCAGTTCTTTCCTTGGCACTTTGGGCTAATGCTTTGGTAGCTCCAAAGTTGCACTGAGAAGTGGTGGAGATTTTGCTTTTACTGGGTTTTGTTTTTTAATTTCTCCTGTGTTCCTTTCTCTAGGAACTATCTTAACTGCAGATGCAAACTAATTTCTGTGCACAAGCATCCACACAGCCCATTTGTGCGAAATACAGATTTTTTATTTCTGTGTAGAAAGTAAACGGTGCATGGGTGTTACTTTTGGTTACTCTAATCCTACATATTTGGAGCTAACTTCACAAGCTCTTATTCTGCTTGTACTGCCACGTGCACAATTGTTGCAATACACGTGTAAGGCACTGGCATTTTCTGAAACATCAGATATTAATCCTGTTCTGAAAGATGGCTTCAGGGTAAGTTGTTTCCAAGCTGGGATCCCCATACTTCCACTTTGAGCATTTCTGAAGTGCTTTTAACTTCCTTTTAACTATTGTACTGCCGACTGACGTTAAAGAATTATAAACATTTGCCAGCTTTGCGCTTCTGAAGAACAAAATGTAAATAAAACTCTGAAATGCGACTACATAAAAGCACAGGATTTGTAGAAGTGCTCTCTGTTTGTTTCTGTTCTTTCTGTAGCAGACCCAAACTGCTTTTACAGCGTTTAGCACCAAGTTACACATGCCAGCTAATGGCTGGCAGCGTGGCTGCTCACAACGAACAAACAATTAAAACGCAAAGGCAGGAAAATAAGCCAATGTATCAATGAATTCAATCAGCATCAAAACACTGTTCTGTAGAGTTAACGTACTTGTGCCTGTACCTCCAGCATCAAGTAGCCTAACAGCAGGACAGGTACTAAAAAGTTGTTTATTTGTTTATGAACTCTTGCTGCAGGAGCCGGAGAGCTTCGGCTCCATGCTGGAGCTGTCCTGGAACGGAACGAAAGAAATCCCTCTTGGCAGCGGACAGTCTCGTAAATTCCTGCAGGATGGAGATGAAATCATTTTGACAGGTAATGGCTGAAAAACGGCTCTTACACCACACCAAGGACATTTCCATAGATTGATCCTGGTCCTGTAAGCACCTGGCGATGAGACCGGCTGTTCTGCACATGCAAGCACAGTAGTTTCCATCCGACCTGTCAAGAGGCAAAAGCAGGTGGATAGAAATTTCCCTGCAATAAATGCTCTCTGGGTTAGATTATGTGCTTTTCTCAATAGTTAATGATCTTGGTCTGCCTGTGTGTGAGTCCTAAGGGGATGACGGGGGCAGGCTTGCCTTTATGGGCAAAAATATCCCGAGACTAGGAGCAGTTGATGTGTTGTTGTCACCACAGTCCAAGTTTGCACGTGGAGCAGAAGTTGGCGAAGGCTGAAAAGTTATTTTGCAAATAATTTTTCATTTGTAATGTAGGCATATTCAATGAAGTGTGTTGCAAATTAAATATGTGGGAAACAGCATGAAGCCTGCCAGAACAGCTGATCAGCTCCCTTCCGAAAAGGGCTGTGCTTCAGCTGTTTCATACTGGGCCATGGTTTTAATTTTCATCTTGAGAAACTAAGGACTTTATGAATTAAAATCTACCATGGTATTTTGTGAGCTACATCCCACTCCTACATCTTTTTTGATCCAAAGACTGGTGCAAAACAAATCTATTTTTTCCTTTCCTCTCATCTTGTCAACTCTTTTTTGGCTTTGAGGTGGCAAATATTTGGCAAGAATAGCCATGAGAAACTTTAGTTTCAAGCCTGCCTATGTCTCTACTACATTGCCTACTGAATTTTTAGAGAATACCTCGTGGGATGTTGTGCATCATCAGATGAGAACCAGCCAGTGCCACACCTGGCTCTGAGTAACTCCATCATGCTGGTGTGATCAGAGATAGTCTGCACGGAGATAAAAATGTCTCTAACAATGAGAAAACAATTAAGATGCCACTTAGGGCAAAGAAAATGTGAGTGACTAATGCCTATTCAGCAACCTGAAGTGACAGTGCGATGCTATTACATGTTCCCATACCTGTGCCAGCTTAATCCAACTTTTAGGATTTTTGCCAAAATAGTTTAAAATTTCTCATTTTTTTTTCAGAAAGCTTTTCAACAACACCCAAGAACTTTTCTGTGATGAAAAAAAAAAATAGATGGATGTAGTTCAGTGTCCCAGTGATGGCTCTATATGTGGTTTCGGTATTACTGCGGCCAGAGACCCAGTGCCTCCTGTCTGGCAGCCTACACAGTAGCTTTTGAAATGAGGTTTCTGTGAAGTGCTGCCAGTTTTGTAGAGGAAGATGCTGAGACAACTGGAGATTGAGATGTACTGGAGAGAGAGTCATGGGCAAGGAAACTGAGGAGTCCCCAATACCTCTGACATCCTCCAACCTCCCAGAAACCCAGCAGCTACTCGTTCTGCAATGTGTAGGCATCTGGCTCTGCTCTCCATAGTCTCCCTATATGTTTAGTGCAGAGGGACACTCCTTCAGCAATGCAGAGTACCACATTGCTCCCCAGAGTTGCAGCTCTTCCTCCAGTAACTATGCCAGGAGCCTTAAATCAAGGTACAGATAGGTATTATGAATGTCCCTTTGGAGTTAGATGCCGACATCTGTGTTGGCACTGAGCACCTGGCAGTTTGGGAGCTGCTGGCACAAGCTGAGGGACAAATGGACTAGACTTGTGACCTGTGGTGTTTTTCATGCCCAGAAGAAGCCGCCCTTAAATAAATGTTTTAAATCCTGAATGTCTTTTATCTTTAAAGATGGCATGATGGCATTGTTGTTAACCTGGACGAAGGCACCGTTACCCCAGTGGGACAGTCTCATGTTAATCAGTCTGCTGTGCTGTTTTAAACTAGCAGCAGTTTGTGGTTGTAGTGGTCAGGGCACCACGCCATTCTTGAGAGCCAGGTGCTGCTGGGGCTGTCTGTGGGGACAGTTTGGGATCTGCTCCTATTTAGTGATGTACAGCAGATCCGGAGCCTTAGGGCACCCTTGAGGCAAGGCTAGTAATATTGCATCCTCTCCAGAGACAGTGCCATTACCTCTTGCCAAGTGCCCAGCCCATAATTTCTAGTCTCCTGTTTCAACTTTGTATTCTCGTTCCCCTTGTGGGAGCTATTTCACAGCCCTAACATATAAAAGGAGAAAAATATACTTTTCCCAAGTAGTGCATCTCAGGGAGGGAGCATTGGAAGGGAGGGTTTGCTAATGGTGTGCTGCAGCCGGCTGCAAAAACCCTCTCTGTAGCTCCTTGGCACTCTGCTCAGGCCGACACTGCTGGCAGAGCAGTGCTTGCTTTGCTAAATGTACCGCTCCTTGGTACTCCTCTAGATTGTAGTTGACAGCGGGGATAACTAAACTGGAGTGAAATAATAAGACAGCACTCAAAGGAAAGCTGGCAATGAAACCTAATGAGACAATTGGAAACAGAGCTGAGCCTTAAAGCCAGTGTCTGACGCAAGTATTGCTCACAAATGAGGATTACCCGGCAGGTACTGAGATGGTGTCTGTGGGCAGACTGTTACACAGGCACTTACAGACACTGCTGTCCTTGGAAAAATGTCACTTCAGCCTGGTTGTGAGAGCTGCGTTGTGGGGCAGGGCTGGCAGGGTCTGTCCTTGTGCTGCAATAACTTTGGCTGCTCTGGAGCCAGAGGCCACCCATCCTCCTCTTCCTCGTAGGAGGTTTCCACTGATCTGTGCTAGTGTGGGAATTAGGGTTAAGGTCTGTTCTGTTCATCTCCATCTTGGCTTCTTGAAGGCAGCTGGTTTTTTATCCCATGCAAGGAAGATGACATATTCCATTATTTTAAGAAAATCCATCTCTAACTATGAAATCAGTCCTTGAAACACAGCATACGCCACTTGTGTCCTTCCTTTGATCAGCTGTGGTAGCGGAGAGCTACTGTAGGTCTCCTCAGCTGTTTCTTGCCAGAATAGTCTTCCCAGGTGGGCCAGAAGCTCCTGGCTGCGTCCCCTCCACTCCTTCATCTGCAGCTTTGCTAACAGATGCTGTTTCTGGACCAGCTCAGCAGGCTCATTGCAGCAAGTGGCGCTGCGGTGTCTCCGTCCTAATGTCATCTCTCCCATCACACCAGAGTAGGGAGAGATTGAATCCTCCTGTAGCTAGAGATGTTGTCACAGGCCAGTACCTTCAGCAGCAGTCAGCAGACCTTCAATGCCTGGTTATATGATAAGGGATAAATGGAAATTTTGAGTCAGATGCTGAGTTTCTCATGGAACTGAACTCCGTGATTTTAGCAAGTGAAACAGATTCTGTGAGGGTAGGTTCTGTTTTTTTGAGGGGGGTGATCATCTTTCTAGCTATAAACATCCTGATGTCCCAAGAGCAGTCCTAATGCTGCAGAAAGAGAATCCAGATTTAGTTTATTAATAACAAGGCTGGGCCAGGCAGTGATGCAGCTTTCCAGTTAGATTGATGATGATGCTGGTTGGGTTTGAAAACAGAAATATTGCACATTTTTGTGCTCCTTGATCATATTCACTGAACTTGCATATTGCTGTGTTTAACATTTTGTGCTTCTTTTTTATTTTATTTTTTTTATATTCCTAGTCTACTTGAACTCTTCCAGGTGTTCTTTTTTTTTACCCCTCATTGCATTTCTGAAATGTTTCCACTGGCTTTTGGTCTCTTTATACCTTTATTCACTTTTATTGCTGATAAAATCCTGCTGTCCTTACAGAACAAGCTGTCTGTTGTTTTCTGGCCCTAGGTTACTGCCAGGGCAATGGCTTCCGCGTGGGATTCGGCCAGTGCTCAGGTAAAATCCTTCCAGCCCTGTCAGATCCATGATGACTGGAGTACAGGGACACCTGAGGAGGAGGATCTCTCTCCCCAGCTCTAACAGTCATGTTGCTTTATTCAGATTTATTATTTTTATATGAGTGATTGGAATCTTGGTATTTTTAATTATGAATAAACATCTTAAAGATTAATGTGTCTCTTTGGTGTGGTAATAAAATGGTTTCAAGGGTAGCTTAAAATTCCCAGAATAGGAATAGGTGATTGAAATGGAAAGTGGGATTCTTAACTCTTCTATATTGTTAGTGTTTTCATAATTACAAATAGAGACTTTCAAGAACACTGAAATACTCAGAGTACTAGGTTGATGATAACAGCTGAGATTGCATGCTGACTTCTTTTTTTCACAGCCATAATATGGTGGAGGTAACATCCTGAAGGTAAGTAGCATCTGGAGGCTGAAAACTTGCAGAGCACCCCGAGTGCAAGAGAGTTACATGACTATGCCCTAAACTAATTTGTATCAAAGCCATTTGAAAATGGTATAACCAACATAACTGAAAGCAGCAGGGAAGCCAAATAAAAAAACGTACCAGACAAACTAACAACCTTTCAAAATAGTGAAAATTGTACTGTACAAAAAATATATATATATTCCAGAAAACAACTAACAACACAAGGCTCAGAACCAAACTCCTGCATCATATAAAGAAAATCTGTGTGGCTTTTGGAGTTCCATCCTTACCTGCAGCACCCATGAGCTCCTGGAAATAAACCCCAACACGTCACAGGCTCAGCTGACACCCTCCCCTTGCTCCCAGCTGGCAGGATGTCCCCACTCCTCCTGCCCTTACACAGGCAGAGGCAACTCTCCATCTCCCAGAACACAGACTGGTCAGCCCTGAGCTGGGAGCCTGTGTTGGAGCACCCCTCAAAAGAGAGCATGAAGACACCTCCTGCACCTTGCCCTGGTTTTAGAGAAGAGATTTAACTCCCCATTTCTCTCACCCTGTGCACCAACTCCCCTGGGGTCAGGGACGGTGAACTTCATGGCTGGAGTGATCCCCAGGTACTCACTGGTGGCAATCACATCTTGTCACTTAACAGGGGCTGTGCTAAGAGGACACTGAGGAGGAAGACCCCCTTCCTGCACTCCTGGAAGGCATCTCTTGCCATGGCATCCCCTTACAGCAGGCAGTAAACAAAGCCACATGCCACTTTTCTCAAGTGTAAAGGGCATCTGCTGACTCCCGCTGGTCTACAAATCAATTTAACTCTATGGCCAAGTGCCAAATCACATCAATTAGAGGATATTACTGACTAGAGGAGCTCAGGAGACTGGATAATGAACTCTGGTATGGTGCAAGAAGAACTTGTTAAATATTTGCTTGGTCCTCAAAGTGAAGAGCTCGATGAGGCTGACGGCTTCGTGCAGTGACAGCAGGATGAGCGTAGGCTGCTGCTTTCCTATGGCTGCTCCCTTGCTCCTCCCGAGCTCTACCAGGTAGTTTTGGTGGTGTGAGCCATGCTGGTACTTGATGTCACCCCGGGGAGCAACCAGTGCTCATTGGTAATGTGAACCTCTTGGCCATGCAGGAGAGAAAAATGCATTTGAAATGAAGATTAATGTAAAAATGTGGCAGTGCAGATAAATCACTCCTAATGGAGCACGTTCACTGAAATGGGCTTTCTTCCAGTATGCAATAATAATAGTCACTTTAAAGAATGATACTTGGAGGATCATCCCCAAATCAATTCAAATTTTTAGCCTGAGACATTCCACTATCACCAGGAGTGATGACCTGGTCAGGAAAGCAGTGGCTCGTTGTTGTTTATCAAGGAAAAGATATTTCCCCCTCAGCCTCGTGTGGAAACTCAGAGTGGAACCAATAGGCAGATATTTATTTAATATACTGTCACTCAGTTACCAATTTATAGGATGCTTTGGGCTCTCTTTTGACCTCAAAGGACAACTACAAGTTGACACCTCCACTCCTGGATTTAGAAATAACTCATGCAGTTCCTCTGAGCACAGACTGGCTTTGCTCCTGGCAGAAGGACACAGAAAGCATTTATCCAGTGGAGAAATTTCTTAGAAGCATCATCCACATTGTACCTTGCTGTATGTTATGTATTGGAAATGCGGCACCTGAGGAGAGGGGTGCAGCCACAGAGAGACAAGGGGTGATGGAGATGTCAGGGCAGTGTGTTATTGCTCATGGGTTTTGATGTTGATGTAAGACATTTTGCAGCCACAAAGGACCACGGTGTCAATGCTTTCTGGGTGCAGGAATACTTTCTAGAAACTGTTAAACCCACACTGGTCTTTGCTACCTTTGTGCAGGGCAAAGGAGAGCCCTGTACATGTACAATGAGTTCCTCTCCCAAAGAGCCAACCTGACTCTGCTGTTGCTGCTGCTAAGTGGAAATTGGCCTCCTTGCTTGGACAGGTTGGAAACTCACTGGTGCTGACAGCCCACACTGGTGCTGACACTGGTGCTGACAGCAAACCACACCCTGGCAGAATGGAGGCACACAGCCACAAATCCCCCAGTGCTGGGGCCTGACTCAGAGCCAGGCTGCCTCCCCCAGCCCCAAGGGAGGAGGGTGGCTTTGCATCTGCTGTGGCCACATTTTCCATCCCAGTACCACAACCTCTAATGTCTGGCCAAGCACGCCTGTGCTGTGCTGGGTATGGATGGGAGGTGGTAAGATCCCCCAGCAGGTGACAGAGCTGAACTCCTTTAGTGTGGAGACACCTGAAGAATTTCCAGGTTCCCAGAAGGCAAACGTTTTCTGGAAAGGAGCTCAAATACAGGTCTGAGAGCAGGTTTCAGAGGTGAGGTGGAAAAAGTCCAAAACCTTGCTCAGGACAGAGCTCAGAGACAGCTGCCATCTTCTGTGTGGATGGGGGCCAAAAAGCCAGGAGATACTAAAAAAGGAGAGAAACCTTTTTTTTTATGCCCAAGGCCACTTTCTTTTCACCTTCAGGAGAAGGAAGTGGGCTTTGTTTGGGTGGGTGCTGGGGAGAAGGGGGACCCAGAGTTGGGCACAGCAGGTCCAGTGCCACCACCACTGCTGATTCTCACCCCTGCCAGGGTACCCTGCATGGAGGGGCAAATGAAGGGTAGATCTATACGGCAATATACAGCGCTGTCCTAAACCAGCATTGCTTGTGCCTGGGACAAGCAGGACTATAACCACAGCAGCACTCACTGCCTGGGGAGGTGGCAGCCTCCATCAGAAATTTTAGGAAACACCCAGGTGCTCTGGGCACCTCCCATGTGCTCCACCAGAGCAGCTGTGACCACTTTGCATCCTTGACCTTTAAACGGAATCTCTGGGTACTTTTATGGTTTGGGGGGAGGTGTCTATGGAGTAGGTATGAAAAGATGAGGTTCTTGGGGTAGGAGATGTTTCAGTGTGGGTGTTCTCAGTTCAGCAGGCAGACCTGGTGCTTAGAAAAGTTTATTTTTGAAGTGCTGTTTTAATTGGTTTGGCCCTCTCTATGTAGACCTTCCCCTCCACTTCTGGAAGTTTTTGCTGCAATGAAGTTCGCGCATGGCTCTCTCTGCTTCTAGAGGTTATTTATTTTAATATGGTTTAAATCTGTTTTCCTTAGTTTGCTTATATCCTGGTTTCCAGTGAAAACAGAAAGGGGAAAAAAAAAAAAAAGGTACCAAACCCAGAGCTCCTTCTCCTCTGCCCTGTCATAGCAGCAGGCTTGTGACCTGGAAGAAATTTCTCCCTGGATCTTCAGAAGCCTGGAGGAGAAACAAAACTTCCCCGCTGTGTCAGCCACCTGGAAGGCCTTGTTCAGAATCACACAACACTGTGTGGGAAGAGTGATCCAGGTTTCCTGACCAGAGGAAAGGGAAATGTGCATCAAAATGGAAACTATGGCTTTTGTGCCTGCTTGGAGCATTCTTCTTGCTGGAGGGGTCTTTTACGCTCAACAGAGGCCGGTGGTTCCTAGTAGTGACCTGTGCTGGAGCTCAGTCATCCCAGGTGTGAGTAGTGCTGAGATGTTGAATGAAAGGTCTTGGAGGGATGCAGGGGGTGCTTCTGTGCCGTGCTGCCTCATCGCAGGGTGGTCATATGTGCAGGGAATCATACTGTCTGACAATATTGCAACTGGCTTTGTTAGTTTGCTGGTGAGAAAACCAAGGGCAGCCTCTGATCCTGCTTGAGATGCATTTTCTTATAGATCAAAGCATCATCCGGTTGGTGTGTAATGAAAAAGCTGGGTATAATTTATAATATTACTGTTGGTATAATTAAGTGTCAAAAGAAAGGCATGGCATAAACCCCTAAAGCATATTTCAGGATTTAAGGGAAACAATGGATTTTCTGTGTGAACTGGTGATATTCTTCACCAAAAATAGTTTTCTGCAGGGATTCTAATTAGAAATGGATGCGATATCATGGAGAAAGAATTAGTTTTGATGAAAACGTTCAGGTCAGCAATATTCATAATTCCTTCATTAACCAGGCAGCAATAACTCAAAGTAAAACACTCTTTCAGTAGCTACTCAGGGTCAAAGTAGTGACTTTAAGAAGGACGGAGCTGGTGGGGTGATATTCACATTGGATTTGCCTTTAAGTAGTAAGGCCATTTCTCAGGCTTGATTGCTGCTTCTGTTCAGGGTGTCCACACATTTGGTGCTTAGTGAGAAAGAGAGAGATCATTTCTGCAATTTTAAAATTGATTGAAGGCTTTGGAAGTACGTGAGAGACATGCTGAAACTCTGGCACCATGCTGCCCCAAATCTGCAGTGAGCCATTCCTCCTCCTCATGTCCCCTCGTTCCCAAGAGCACCTTCCACCTCAGTACTTTCTCTGTTGCATGCAACTTTGGTTTTCTGTGAAGTTTTGATTACAGACCTGTGCTTTCTCATTTTTTTTACTCCATTTGTTCCATATTATCTAATTGGCAGCTGTAACAGAGCTGGGGTAGACAGTTAATGTGTAAGGGAAGGGCTGCAGGAGCAGAAGTTCCTGATGGCAGCTGAGCACCCTTTGGGTCAGCTTGTAGAATTGACACCTTCGTCAATGAATTTTAAAAGACTGGTTGGGAGCTGCAAGTGCAGGGTTTCTTGTTCTTCCCCTTCTTGGTGTGTACTACATCCAGGGCAGATGTGCTTCAGGGCTCAGTACCAGCAGCTCCGCCACTCTGCAGAGACATGGATGTCCCAGAGCTGCTGTGTCCTAGGACCCTGCTACAGAGGTGCTTCTGGGCTTTGCCTCGGGGGCTGGTGGGCTGCCCAGCTCTACTCCTTGATTGCCCCTACCAGGCACTTCACCTGTTCTGCAGAGGCAATACAGCTGCTGCTTGAGAAATCCAACTAGTCTTAAATACAAAATAAGTTTTGAAAAACTCTGCTTTCTTTACGGCTCCAGAACACTTAATGCAATTTTAATACATTTTTGATTGATTTCTGATTTCCCTTTGGGAGCTGTCTGGCCAAGACTCAGTACAGAACACGGAGCTTTGTATCATTCAACATTTCCTTTGCAGCAAACTGGGTTGCAGGCACAAAAGTCCTTCTGCCAGAGGGCTCACTGAGGGGACAAGGAGACATAAAGTGCCCAGCTTTCAGGCAACAGAGTGCTCTTACAAGATGAAAGAATTAGCAATTTGTCTGCTCATCTTTTTTAAAGAGGAGTTCCCTGGGTGCTTTTTCCTCAGCATATCCCACGCGCTGTGGTCTCTTCAAAGAGGCCCCACCAATGCTCCGTACTTCTTGTTTTCAGTTGCTGGCGGGAGGGATTCCAGTCTCAGTGGCCCTATTTCTTTCGGCGTACGATTTGTTACTGATAATGAGTTGAAGTACAGCATGAAGTACAGTCCCCCACTGAAATGCAGCTCTGCTCAGCTCTGTGCTCTTCCTGACTGAGGGAATAACCTGAAACAGCCACTTCGGAGGAGCTGACCTCCCAGCAGAGCCACGGGGTCACTTGGAGTTCTACCAGCTCTGTCCTAAGAGTCTGTGGTGGCGTTGCTGCACATGGAGAAGTTCTCTGCTTCTACCCCACCAAGGAGGCTTGTCAGGAACCTCTGTCTTTCTTGAAAATCACACTGTTGAATGGTGGGTGGTTTTTAAGAGGTCCTGGCAGTACCAGTGAACCATGACAGAAAACGAGAAGAGTTTCCATGTTGAAGCTGTTTATTGCATTAGATAAATACATTTGCAACAGGTTTGAATTATCTCCTCTGAGTGCAATTGCTGGTAGTATGGCATAATGATTAAAAGAGAACCAAAGCTAGCAGAGGCACTTGTTGCATGCAGCTGAAATGACTACCAAGCCCAGCAATGCAGCCCCTGCTGAAAAACACCTTCCACCGGCCACGAGTGCAGCTTTGTCAGCATCGGGCAGGAGCTGCAGCTTCCCACCTCGGGTGGGCAAGTCCTGTCTCTGAATGCAAGGAGTATAACATTTCTGTATTGTTTCTGTATTGCTTTTGGATAGAGTGGGGTGAGGTTGTGTGATTATAACCAGTGAGGGAAGGCAGAAATTGGAATGCATTTACATGATCTCTATAAAGAGAAGTGCACTGACTTTTACGTAGTCGTGTATGAAGATTGGACATGAATATGGAGATAGTTTGTTAGCAGAAGGATGGACTTGACAGGCTATTCTAGGAAGGTAAGTGCCTTTTCATTAGAAAATAGAGCTACCCATAGGGATCTTCCCTTTAGGGTTTTCAGGAAAATGCATTAAATGGTTTGTACAGCTGGACAAACAGAGGAGAAAAGCTGTGACAGGCATTCTTGCACAGCAAACTTGTTAAATTGCTTCCCCAGCATTTGTAACCCTTTGCTCTCACGCAGGCTTTGCTCCTGCAGGGGCTGTGCTCTGCTGTCCCTGCCCTGCCAAGGACATAGTACATGACAGACCCCATTCTCTGCGTAGTCTGGCAGCTGGCTCAGAGGCTTAAACTTAAGCATGTGAATAAGTCCTTCACTCAACAGGGGCTTATTGGTGATGTGTGACAAAACCAAAAAGTTGTGCATGCTGAGTGGAGCATTAGCGCTGGGAGGAGTGATGACAAGCTCTGGTCTTGCTCTGCATCAGCTGTGAACACAGCCAGGTGACTGGCAAACTGAAAGCATCTCTAGCCTGGCAATAGTTTTATTTTGTTCTTTTAATATTTTTTTTATTCTGTAATTCCACTAGTATAAAGGTGGGATATGAAATTACTGACAAAAGATGGGTTTGAAACTTTACCCTAGGACCAGAAGCAATTTCCTTCAAGCGAAGGCATCCATTCCTGCAGTACAGATAGATAGAGTCATGAAGAAGAGACCAATGCATTTGCCCAAAGTATGGTGAGCATTAACATTCAAGCTTGAAAAGGTCCTGTTACTGGTGATTAACTGGCTGGCAGAAACTGGGGCTAAATAACAGCCTGATGAGCAATCTACGGTGGGCAATTGAGGCAGTGGAGGTCTCTTGGTAGAGAATAGCAGAATTAAAGGTAATCCTCAAATGTCTTGCCTCCTGAATGGGATCTCCTACAACAGAGATCAGCAAAAATTGTGCAGTGCGAAAGATCCATGCAAAAATCTCCAAGTCCTTCATAGCCTGCTATTTTGGGAATTGGTGCTGAGAACCTCACATCCAGACTGTCCTCAGAAATCAGTGGAACGTGTGACAAAGCCAGGTGCCATTTGGCATGACTCAAAATACTGCAATACTTATGAGGGAGTAAGTAGAGGTCTGGACAAGTTCTCTGCCCGGGGAGAACTTCTCTCACTCTATGCTGAGATTCAGATCTTCCCCATTAGTTTCACAAGGAAAAATTGTAAATTAGTATCTTTTTTTTCTGTACCCTTGTGTAGGGTTCCACAAGTGCTTTCTGGTGTTATGAGACAGACTTGTTTTGCATTGTGAGACAAGTTAATATTGTTGTACCCATTTCACAGATGAGTAGACTGAGGCACATAAAGAAGTGACTTGTGTGATCAATGGAGCCAAGAACAGTTACCTTCAAAATCTACATCTTGATTCCTTGTCCCAGCCTTTGTCGCCACCTTTCTCATCCACTGTGCATTGCCCCATGGCAACAACCTAGAGGTCAGATAGGATGGTAGGGAAGAGGAGAAATAGTGAAAGGCCTTTCTTGCCAGATCTGTGCTTTCAAGTCTTGTTTGCTCATGACACTTGTGGTTGCATAACCTACTCAATATTGCTACAGCAACTCTTTCCAGTCCCTTAAAACAAATATGTCACTAAAAAAGGCCACTGTGAACAAAGCTTGAAATGTGGGGGACAGAGGACATCAGAATCCTTCAATCCCCTCTCTTCTAAAGGTAATTAGTGAATTTCTAAAGCTTCCCTGTTCACTTATGCCTTCTTGCATAATGGATGTCTTAATGAATTGAGAGAAGGAAATGTACGGCTATTCACCTTACAAATTTGTGGAAACATTCTTCTTTTAAAGGTGCTGAATTTCTCCGAGGTAGAATGCATATTATTGTATGTTACTGTAACTATTATGCTGAAGAGTCTGCCTCAGTGACAAAGCTTGGAGAAATGCCTCCTTCCTTATTGTCTCTGTCATTCTGTTTGTGCGTCATCCCACTGAGGTGCACCTGAAGTGAAAGATGAAGTTAAATGTGGAATCACTCTTTGAAAATCAAAACAAGTTCTGTGTAGTTGAAACTAGCAGTGTCCAAGCTCTGCTTTATGGGACTTCCGGTGGCTACCAAGCTCATGGGCCTGTGGCAGATGATAAAATGTTTAGTGCTTACTTGAGTAGGACAGAGCAAAATGGTGCTACAGGGGCAACAGCAGTCCATGACCCCCTTGGGACCTGTAGTCTGAGTTCTTCTGTGTCCTGTGCAGAATCAAGGAAGTTTAGAATAAACCTGCTTTTACTCTGTGTAACCAGAAGTGCTTTACCGCTTCTACTTAGTGATGCTCTGGGATACAAAATTATAAAATCTGAGCCTTTTTTGAAACACAAATATGATGGCTGAGGAAGATATTTGAAGCAATCTATTTCCAGGGGAGATAAAATGTTCTTGTTGCTTTTCCAGTTTCTGATGGTTACCCTGGATTTGTGGGAGACAGTGAAGGGAGGACAAACTGTGAGACCAAGAATTATATTAGGAAAAGCCTTGGAGAGTCTTGTGCTACAATGATAACTGTTTTAAGGAAAATAAGTGTCGCTGCATAGTATTAAACTGTGCTGCCAGAATGGCTTCATGATATCCTGATCTATTGAACAGGAATCATTTATGCTATGTGCTCTTGGAGATATTGCCGTTGCCCTGCATATCTGAAAATGGCTGTTTGTGTGTCGGCCTTCCTGGTAGGAAAAGGCCTCCTGGATTGCAGCATTTTATAGCTCTGTCTAGTGAAGTCCTTTCAGTCATCGAGATGCTGCTCTTCCCATGTGGACGTAGGGATGGCACTGTAAGGGTCCATGATGACTTTGGCACAGCGAATAATCATCACAATCAAGAAGAGGCAGAGGAAGACAATACATGCTAAGGTCAGTCCCTTGTCCACATCAACGTACACAGGCTCTGGAGTTGGTCCCTCCATTGCTTATGCCGCTCTTCATCTGGGTTTATATTTGCTCCTAACATCATCAACCACCTGCAAAACAAACAGGGTGTCAGACAAAAATGATTGCTGCTCCTGAGTATGGGGAAACTCAGGTGTAGACCTGGAAAAGGAAAATATCTGTTATACATTCTTGTTGGGAAACAAACCTGCTGGAAATGTCACAGCTTGGAGTAACTGAGAGAGCTGTGAACAGGAGAAACCTCATCTCCACCTTAATTTGGCCCATGAATGCTTCTTGCTAAAATATTAGATAATAAAGAGGGAAGTTAACAAAGAAGTGAGAAGCAGTGGTGAATGAACACTATCCACTTGAAATATCATCTCTTAAATGCCGAGGCAAGAGCAGCAACTGTACCTCTTTTCTCAATCACAAAAATATTTCCTCTCCTCTGCTAGTGTGAGAGAGTAGACAAATGGCAGAGCAGCCTGTTTCTATCCCAATTTTCCTCCCTGTCCAAACATTCCCTGTCTCTTCCTGGCACAAAGCAAAGTGCAAATTATGCATACTCATTTTCTATAACATTTAATCTCTGGTGCTCACAGGTTCTCCAGGCAATAGAAGATTTTTAGGAGCAATATAATTTTTAAGTGGGTGTTTTATCACCCAAAGAGATACAGGGGACTATGTGATTAGTACGAGGATTATTTTATTTGCTGCAGTTGTCTGCATAGCTGAAGGTCTCTCCTGACCTCATCTGAATCCCTAAGCAAAATGGCTTCAGCAGAGATTGACTCCCTTCTGCCTCTGCAAGTTTGCCTCTGGATAGCTCATTATCTGCTAACATCAAATTACTCTGTATGGTGATGGTGAAGGAGAGGAACTGACCTGACTCATGGAACTGAGTCACTGCCTGGGGATGGAGAAACTTTTCCTGATATCCACCTTGGGTTAAGGCAGGAAGTAGAAGTGTTGTAGGTTACTACTGTAAAAGAACAGGAATATGGAATGGCTCTTTAATACAAGCAACAACAAAATTCATTCACATCAAATGCCATAATCGCTCTGAGAACCAATCCCTCCTTCATTTGGAGATGAGAGATGGGGTAGAGAAGGTATTGAGCTACAAGGTGAATTGAGTGAAACTTGGGTGTCAAATGGGTAAGTTGCTCTCTATCTCCACAACCAAGCTTGCCTGCTTACATTTCTAGTGAGTAGATGCTGCTGGCAGTATTATTTCAGTAGCAACTCACATCTGGCTGAAGCATCACGTTCTTGCAGTGTCATGTTGTGCCAGCTGCAAGTGGGTGTCCCAGTGACTCCAGAACTCTTATGCCCTGAGAACCTTTCTTGGGGTGAACTGAGGTGCTTTTGTTTTAAAAGTTCACAGTTCCTGCTCTGTTTCTTAATTTACTCCTTTTCAAGTTGTTTTCTGATTTCACCACCTCCCAGATCCTACAAGGCAAGTATAAATCAGCTGGGCTCTCTAGTCTATTTTAAGCACAAGGACAGCAGATTTTTTTTTTTTAATATCCCGAAAGCACAGAAATTATTGCAATAGCCAGTCCTGCAGCAGGGAGATGAAAGAGAAGCTGATGATGACACAAAGTGAATGAAAACAAGCAAGACATCGCGTGTATTTACCAGTCAGAATGTCAGGATGGACCAGAAATTTTAAGTTCATGATGAAAACACTGAGGAGTGGGGTCTTGTAATGCTTACCTGGCCTGATCAGAGAAGACTCTTTTTCCCAGAAGACTCTATTACCACTCTGTTTTGCCAGCCAAGAGATCTTGCATTACAGTTTATAACTTTATTTAGTGTGGAAGAGTCAAGAGTTTGTCAGCAAGGCTGAGTATTAAGTGCCAACTTAATTACTTCTGAAATACTTTTTTTTTTTTTTGTGGAGCAGAAGGAAAAAAAAAAAAAAAGTTACCGAAACAAAAAATGTAACCCCATCCTTCATGAAATACTCTTGTGAAGGTCCAACAAGGATGGATCTGATTTTTTCTTTGTGACATTCTGGCTATTGTACCATGTGGTGTTATTTCACACTAAGTTACCTCCTGTAGAATATCAGAACTACCTGGTAATTTCTATCAGTACTGATCTCTGGTGGAAAAACTGCTTTTTCAATCAAATGTAATTTTTTTTTCCTAAGAGATGAATCATTTACTAGAAAAATATCTGAGCTTTCAGGTAGAGATTCATCCCTTAGAGATTTTTCTCCTCAAAATGTCATTGCACAATCTCATAGGGGTTGTGGTTTAAGAGCTGGATCCTTCTGCTTTCCTTGGCCCACAGGACTGTGGATGGACCAGGTTTACAATGAATCACCAGAGCTACCACAGAAACCCCCCTACTACAAGAGAATCTAATGTAATGGAAAGGATATGGCAGGCAAAAAGCATTACCCAGAAAGCAGAGTGAAAGCGTATGGCATCTGAGCTGTACATGACACAGAAAATTACCGTGACAGCTTGAATTGAATGGTTTCAGGCTTAGGTTGATCTGTTTTGCCAAAAAGTCATCATTTTCAGTAGGAATATAAATATTTTTTCCAAAAAACCTGTATTCTTGATTTTTTTGTATAAATTACATGTCTTTACTTCTCCTGCTCTCCCCACAAACATGATGACGTGTCTATGCTGCGACTGCTGTTCTGCATTAAGTCATTAGTGACAGAGAATGCATTTGCTGGGGCTGGCCAGAAGAATCTGGCATCCCAAGTTGCTCTCCTTGCTCACAGCTTGACTGCTCACCTGAATCTGTCTGAGCACCAGCATTGTCAGAGAGAGGGGAGCCTCCTCCACAGGTCCAGCTTGTCAGAGCCACACCAGCATAGTGCTCAGCCAAGTCATGCGGTGGGTTAAGTGTCGGGCAGCATTTGGTGGTGTCCTGCACCTTGCAATTGCGTGTCAGCAGGCTGAGCTGTGCAGAAACCAGCCATTGATACTGAACAGATCTAGGTGCTGGAAATGGGGTTGTGTCCGAGGCAGTTGTGTCAAGCTTAATTTATTATTGCTGGAACACACCGCTGTTCTAGGTCAGGGGACCGCCAGGAGATGGTCCCCAGATGCGAAAGGAGTCATTTGCACATTCACTGGGACTGATTCCACCTGAGAAAGTCCAGCTCCATGGTTTTACCATGGAAGCACTGTTTGATTGTATTTCCTAAAATCCCGTTAGCACCACTGCAGGTGGGGTTCTGCCTGTGGATGCACCAGAGCAGAGGATGGGAACAAGCTTATTCCCAGGTTAGCATCCAACGTGCCTAGTGTCTCCTAGCACAGAAAGCTGTGTCTGTGCATGAAGATGACATGGTCTTCCACCTCTGTAATAGCTGAACAACTCACTCTGCTTATTTGCCAATTCCTTGTCCAGTGCCTCAACCTTCCCTTTCATTTCCCTGGTGCCCATTGGTACCGTCAGGCTTGGAGGGGGTATGGAAATGTCTTACAGGTTGAAGCAGAGCTGGCCCGTGCTGGAGAAGGCCCTGCCTGCACATCTTACCATCCATCTCAGCCTTAGGGGGATGTGCTGTGTACTTTAGTAGGCTGGTTTTGCAGGTCCCAGTGTGCCTTGTGAAACCCATCAGTGCTATTGAAATTAATTCTTGCTCCAGCTACAGACTGGTTGGCTGGATGCTTTGCTCTTATTTACCAGCCCAGCTGACGTTAACAGCATGTGTGTAGGGGGAGGAAAAGAAAATAATTAGCAAAACAATTATAAAGGTTCACACTTGAATGATTGGGCTGTGTTCTGAATAGCTGAATTGTAGAAAATTACTTTTTTTTTTTTCTTAGCCTGTCAGCACCCAGCTGTAGAATGATATTTTTTTAATTTCTTCAGATTTTTTTGAAAACACTATTTGGTTTAAACAAAGCCAGCAGATGAAAAAGGGCAATCCCTGGTTCAGATTATTAAGCAGTTTAGCTGTTTTATGAGTGTATGCTCTTCTGTACATCCCCAGGTGCTTCAGTACAATCTCTCCACCTCTCATGGCTCTGAGTATGGGTGGACACCCCAGGCAGCCTCTTGGAGAGGGCTGTGGGATTGTCTGCGGCCCTACATCGGACAGGGCCATCTAGAATTGCCCAGAAATGCTGGTGGCCTGAAACCAGCCCAGAGCTTTTGCAGAATCTCGGTGTAGCATTTCATCCTGTGGGTGCAATTTGGGAGCTTGGTGGTCAGACAGTGGCAAGCAGTAATACAAATGGCATTTAACAAATTGTTGTCCCTGCAGCTGAAACATTCCCAGGGTGGAGCTGTGCTGGCTTGTGGTGGGGCAGAGTAATTCAGTAATGAAAGTGGTGCTCTGCATTTGGCTCCCTGTGGACTGTGAAGGCCCCGGACCAGGCAGCAGCTGTATCCCCTCAGGGGGTTGGCATCATCTAGTTTTGATGCCCTTGTCCCCCCGACTTGTTCTTGCCTGCCCGTTCCTGTGACCAGGAACCCCTGCAACCTGGAAGTCACGTGCGACAGTAGTCAGGGACCGCAGATAAAGAACTTGGGTACCTTAATGAAGAATCTGTCCTGAGCGTTTAGTCTTTGCTCTGCTGTTTGTTTTGTGTTTCCCAGTGCTTTTTTTACGAGGGGTTGCCACCAAAGAGAGGATATATTCCCTTTTTATGACCTTGTGTATGCAAGCAAACAAAGATATGTTGGCATCCTCTTTAGTGAGACTATATAACGCTTGTGCTCATCAGTGTGGCTGAATTTCACAATCATTCTTACCTATGCAAGATACT
>VXBJ01000053.1:172687-365568 GCA_013400055.1 Nycticryphes semicollaris | reverse complement strand
CCCCCGCCTCCCCCAACTGACAATCTTGGCACTGCCACTTTAAATATAAGGCAATGATGTACCACATCTATTGCATAGAGCTGGTCTAAACCATTCCAGTTTCTATGTTGGTTAGTCATGTTTCTACTCATCTCAACCCATAGGATATATTCAAAAATGTTTTGGTTTGGTTTTTTTTTTTTCTTCTGCACTCCTTTCCCAAAACAGTAGCTGTACGGGGAGGGGAAGGATGGAATACTATGTGATTTCATATGTGCAAGAAGATCCCTACCTTCCAGACCTGCGTAGGAAGCCTGTCACATCCCAGCATAGCAGCATTGTGGAATTAAAATCCTGGCTGTAGTCATATTTTTGAAGTTTTGCTAGTCAGTGTGGCTTTAACGGTGTTCAGGCTCCCCTCAGGTTCATGGCCACCCAGACCTGGAAGCAGTTCTCCTCACCGGGGTGTTCTGGAAGGAAAAAATAAATAAATAAATAAAAAAAAATTCACCATTGCTCATCATGCAGGATGTGGGCGTTACAGACTTGTTAAGCATTTGGGAATCGCTCCAGTGACAGCCTGAGGCAATCGGATGCAGTCATATCCAAGATGGATTTATTTGTCAGACATTCCCTAGAAGAACATTTATGATACAAAGAGCAACATCTGAGCCCAAAGTCATCATATCCTTATTTCTTCTTAAAAAAGAAAAAAAAACCATTTTTAATTTATAGTGAAAAATCAGCCTTATCTGAACTTATACTGCTCAGGAGTCTGCAACTTTAGATTCTGGATTTTTTTTTAACGTTCTTTTACAAAAATGACGAGTTTTGATTGCTTAAACAAAACTATTTGATTGATCTGAACTGATATACTAGGAATCAAACTATTAATTCTATGGGGCTTTTTGGTCTGATTAGGAATAATATTTTTTACGTGCGTACAAAATAATTTCAACCTGACAAACTCTAAGAACTTGCTGGTTGACAAATGCATTTCCCCACTCAATTTTGTTTAACTTTCTGGAGTTTCCTATGGCCCAGAGTTCAGACTGCATTTATGTAGTGCTCCTCAAACCCTGCCCCACCACCACAGTCTGACAACAGGCAAGGGAACTTGTTTCTCTTCTCGAGGTACCTGATATCTGATTAATTTCTGGGCTTAGAGCCGTAATTAGGCCAGAGAATGGACATGAGGGTGGACAGCCCTGATTGCTGCTCAGCAGCACCGCTTGCTAACTCATAGAAAGATTGAATAAACCCTTACTTTTATTCATTGCTATATGGGCAGCAGGACTTCCCCATGGACCAGATTTGCCATGATAAGGTCTCTATGAGCCAAATGGAACAAAATGGCAGCAACTGTTCCAGGGAACTTACAGTCTAAGTGTGAAGAAAAGACAGTATTTGGCTTGGAGAGCACATGGTGAGACAGGTAATAGCTGGGGACCCAATGCTGGAGACACAGCACCTTGAGTACCAGCTGGACAGTGAGGTTTACTTTGCAGACAACCACTGCAGGGCTCCTCTCCCAGCTCTGAAGGGGATTTGGGAGCTGACCAAATGTCAGATGCTGGAACAAGGGCTGAAGGGAAGCATGGATTGGCCTTTTGGTAATGGAGATAGATGGTGGGAAGAGCTGGGGAGAGGCTGTTGTAGCTCTAGAAAGGAGAAGTGGCTCACACATGTCTGGGGGAAGCTCTGAAGGAAGGAGCAGAAGCTGATGACTGCAGTACTAATTGGAGCAGTGGTAGGGTGAGACATTTGTTAAAGCTGGAGGAGAGGAGGTTGTACTAATTAAAACTGTGAGGTGGTAAAAGCCTGCCTGTTTTTTTCATAATGCCTACAGGCATGCTTACTCTGAGATGCTGGTATGGAAAGGAGCTTTAAAATGTAGGATGCGAGGTCCAGAGAGAAGAACAAGCCAAAGATGACCCCAGATCCCAGGTGAGGGGACTCAGCAGGACAGTTGCTAGGGTGAGGGAGTACAGGTGAATGGTGGGGAAGGAAGGTAAAGTGCTGCTTCAGGAATGTCTCTTGCATGTCAAATGAACTCACCTTCAATTTGAAGTTCAAATCTATAAAAAAGGAGTCCAGACACTTAATCATACTCTAATATTCTTAACAATTGAATTTTGATTTAAAAATTCACTGCCTCTGAGCACAGAGTAAATGCTGTAGATAAATATAGACAGATGAGCTTCTTTCTATATCTGGAGAGCAATAATATGACCACTACCTTAATTTAAAAATTAATTGTCCTTTTATACTTACAGTTCTTTCAGCAGAAAATCAATACTTTATTTCAGTAACTCTGGCTTCCTATGAGGATGATTTTTCCTATGTACCTGTAGCGCACAGGCAGGTTTAATCTTTGGTTTTAATGCACTGTTTGGGGTTTTTTTTGCTTGCTTTACATATTGACTTCACATCTTTATGCTCAGCTTAGTTTATGCAAACTCATTTATTCAGTCTAGCCCAGTTATGGTTAAGAGACAAATAATCTTCCCTCAACAGTCTTGCTTTTAGCCAGCCATAAATTACTGAATGTTGATATTCCCTCTGAAGGTTGAAGACATCATTTATGGTTTCCCAAAAAGCTGAAAACAAATAAACACATAAATCAATCCAGGCAAAGTGTTAAAAATTGCTGTTGCACAAATGTTTCCTTCTTACATAACCCCATGCCAAGAGTAACATTAATCTTCATTGATAAAAAGATCCAACATACACTTAAATATAACTGTGGGCTGCTTATAATTTGAGAGCACCCTAAATCAAATAATCATTTCTCCCTCACTTGAGGAGCATGGGTATTAGTTGTTAACAAAAGAAAAAAGACAGTTGTACTTGGGAGCAAGTTACTGTTGAGAGCTATTGAGCGTACTGATGGACAGTTCAACTTGCATGGACAATCCTTGATTAAACCTTGCTGAAGTGAGAGCTTGAGAACACATAAGAACCTTTTTCAGAGACTGGGAATGGCAGTTCAGAGATTAAAAAAAAAAAAAGGTGGAGTAGAATCAGTGATGGACCTTATAAGTTGCTGGCTATTGGACACAATGGTTTGAATTTCTAGGATGTAAGCAACGTATATTGGCTACACAAGGGCAGATAAGGCAGGACCAAGGCTGTCATGTTGTCCTTGTGTCGGCTGTTTTGCAACCCACAGGGGAGACAGAAGAAAGGACACTCAGTGCTCCCTCAGACCTCAGTTCAGGGGGTCTTGCCACATCTCCCCAGTGTTGTCCACAGCTGGCCGGGCGCTGGGGCAGTGTGAGAGCCAGCAGCCCAGCTCTGGGAAAAGGAGAGCTGTGTCTCCTGTGCAGGCCCAAGAGCTGCTTGTTTGGTTCACTATTTGCCTGTCTGCTGTGGGTGTGAGAGCTGCAGTGATTCTGCAACATGGTTCCACCTGTCCTCTCTGCAGCACCTGCTTCCACCCCGGGGCTTCTGAGAACATCAATGCATCAAGTACTGAAATCCTTTAATAGGTGATGCCAGGAAATCTCAAAGCAATACCTTTGAGACATAAAGTTTAGATGGGCCTGGAAACGAATGTCTGTCTGCAGCAGGACCATCCTTCATTCAAAACATAAAGTATGAGTCTGAATCCACTTTTCTTATTGCTCAGCGCTCTGATGTGCAGCATGTGCATTCCCTTTCATCGTGGTGAGTGGGGACACGTGAGAGTGTCTTAAAGAAACAAATGGATTTGCGAAGGCTTGTGAGGTCTGAATAGATATGATATGAACCCATTTTAATGGAGTATCTGCCATTTAAACTCTCTGCCGTTTAAATACCACAGAAGGAGGAAAACATGCCTGTTGGTCCTGTCAGTTATTTTATAAATTAAACTGTGGCTGTTAGCCAGGAGAACTGTGAGCAAAGCTATGTGGAAATCTTTCACTGCAGCAAAGCTGACAGGGAGGAAAAAAGAAAAATACATTTTTCCACTCCCGCCCTGAAGCTTTTATATTTTTTTATTTATTTTACAAAAACAAAATGTGCACTTTGAGGTAGAACAGCAACTCCTTTTTATGGGAATATCTACCTTGTGGTGATGTCTAGTGTTCTAACTTGCAAGATACTTCTCAACGACACATCTTTTGCACTTTCATCTTGAAAAGCTGCATATGCCTGCATCAAACTAAGGCTACATCAAAGTTTTGATACTTGAGGCAAAGTATTGTGGACAAATGCTTACCAAAATAGCTGGGCTACACCTGTAAAATTGCCACAGACTTTGTCATGAAGAAATCATGTAGTCCTGCTTCATTTTTGAATTGCTTATTTCAAATGAAAAGTTAAAATTTCACTAATAAAGGAAACTCCTAGGCAAGAAGGGTTTAATCTAATAACTCGGAGGCAAAACAGGAAAAAAAAGTTACAGGTAGCTTTGCTATAAAAAAAAAATGTAAGTGCTCATCAATCCATATTGTTAACTAATTCATAAGCTTTTTTAATACAGATTTTACTCAGATAGTAATTTGTGGGGAGAGGGATTTGATCAGATAAATGTAAGCAAAAATGAAGCTCAAAGTCCAGAGTGTGATGTGGTTCAAAACAAAACAACACCAGTTTTACATTGGGCTCCCATCAAGGACACTGCTCTTGTCTGATCCTTTTCAGATCTAAAACCTTTTCAGGTTTAGGCTGCAGAGGACAGTAAAGGATGGAAGTTCGGAGCTTCTGCTCATGCATATAATTTACTGTGCTACTCCTCTGTTTCTTTGTGGTGACCTAGAGTCATGATGCCAGCTGAACTACATCGTATCTCAAACTGAAAAAATCTTGCAAAGGAGTCTTGAAGACTGAATGACTTAGCTGTGGGATGCAGACTTGCTCCCGTGTAGAAATATGGATTTGGCTGTAAAGCAGGATGTGATGTTATATACTGTTCAGCATCTGTTGCCAGGTTATTGGGCAAAAATGGACCTACACAAGAAACAGCCCCAAAGATCAGAAATGTTGTTGGATAAGGATGAAAAAAACTTGGAAAATATTGGCAAAACCAACCCTACTTAAACAGATTTATATCTCTTCACTGGTATGAGTAATTGGAAAAAAAATAATTAAAAATCAGAAATGAAAAGTTAGAGGCCCTGGGTGATCTGAAATGGGTCTGGGTTAGGGTTGTTTCAGGGAGCAGGGCTTTCTGCTAAAAGAGACATCCAGGGAAGCTTGCTGTTCCTCACTCTCTCCATCTGGAAAGCCAGAATTGTTGCAGCATGTTAGCTAATTTTGGTTATAATTTGCCAACAGGAGAAGTAGAAATATCATTACTAGTTTTTCCCTGTTTTCTTTTCTCAAGAGAACAGTTTTTCTCTTGCTACTATAAGAACTGGGAGAATGAAAATTGGCACTTTTTCAGAGACTTTGAGTGCCTGGAGCACCATCTGGAATCAGTGCAACCAGCCAAACAATTCAACATCACAGAAAATCTACTTGTTTTCAGATGCACACCCCACCCCCTACCCCCTTTTCTGTGCAGTCCTGCAAAAATCTTCTTTCTCATGAGGATCCAGTTGGCATCCAGATAAACTATATTTTCAACTGTCTCCCAGTGGGGATGGATTGCACTTTCTTTCAGAGAGAGGCCAGATGATTTTTATTACAAATGTACCAAAACCTTGAGGCAGGACATGCATTATATTTCCATGACAGCACTGGCAGGGGAGAAAGATCCTGATAAGAGTTTAAGGATAATTGAACTCCAGTCTCCACTCTGCAGGTAGATAACAAATATAGCAGCCTCCAAATTCCATGTGTCACCGAGCGAGGCTGGGTGAAAGGATAAATGGCCCATAGCTCAGAAGAGCGAGGATCAGTCAGGATCCTGAGTTTAAGTCCCAGCTGTTCGTAGTCTGTCTCTTGTCCTTCACAGGACATCTGGGCTATATCTGTACTAGTAAATCAAAAGTGTCCAAAGACTATTTTTTGGCCTTTGAAGCTGGCTGGCAAAGAGAAATCCATGCAAATAATGTTAAACTCACCTCTATGACAGGTCATTATACTATATTGTGCTGATATAGAAGGATGACAAAATAAGCTTGGAAACTTTGAGTGTCTTTTAGTTGCAGGATATATATGAGAAGTGCTAGATGGATGGGCAAAATTACAATTTGTATTTAATCAAAGACAGAGAACAGTCAAAAATTATCTCCAAGAATGTTAAAGCAACTGGCCTCTCTCTGAATGGACTTTGCTGGCATGAGGTGGACAGAATACTGACTTAGTGACCACAGCCTGACATTGAAGACTGTCCAAGGGGTGAAAAATGACCCAATGGCTCTTTCCCTGATGGCTATTCGTGTTTCTGGGGTGTGCTCCTTGGATCACCTCCAAGTCTGCAGTCCTCAGCCACCCAAGCCCGGGGGGGCTGTTGCAGGCTAAGCTGTAATGCATCATCCCTGAGGCAGCTCTGATTTGTGCTAGTGATGGCTTTGGCCGTAGCTGTGTTTGTGCTTGGGGTTTTGGGGGTGATCCGTGCCTTTTCATTCCCTCCTTCCCTCTCATCCCAATCTGTATCGAATGTATTACCAAGTACACAGTTTTACCTGTGTTTCTACATGTTGGTTTTTTTTTTTTTTCTCCTGATCATTCTCTAAGTAGACATGCAACCACATCATTGCATCAAGAAATCAAGAAAGACCCTTTCCTGCTGGAAGCTTATTGACTATTCTATAAAACTTGTAGTCAAAGCCACTCTTTAATTAAGACTGTACTGAACGGAGCTTTGATTCCAGCCATGTATTACAGCCTGATGTTGTTTTCTTTGTCACTGCAGCAGATTACTGGAAGTGTAGTCCTTGATTAAAAAGATTGTGTGCAATTACATTCCATCTCCACATCTTCAGCTACATCAGTAGCTTGTCAGTGGGTCATTGGGAACCAGGCTGCCAGAACCTTTGTACACGTTCAATTTATAAAACACCGTGTTTCTGGCAGAGCACCTGACAGTCCTGTACAGCCAATACCTTATTAACGAGCCATTAGCCACAAGGAACATTTTTAAGTGAACTTAATGTGCAGGGGAGAAACGATGGCTTGCTTGAACTGAGTCAGCAGTTTGGAAGGTCTTTTCTCCCTCACAGGGATCACACTAACTTCTGAATGTACTCAGATGTCCCAAGCCTAAATCCTATTTTTCCCCTTCTCACCATCTTTATTATTTTGATTTCTAGTGGACTAGGATCACTGTAATTTGAAAGTGTGTCAGCGTGCTAAGGAATAGCTATCTTCTACTAGTTGTTCTAAAGAGAGCAGAACTCCCTACAGTGGTCAAAGGGATGATTAGTTGCTTTACAAGTACCTGAAGATGATGGGACTCTTTAGTTTGGGGAAAAGGGTGGCTAAGGAATAATATGTTTGAATTACACAAAATCACACATCAGGTGAGTAAGGAAAATAGTTTCCTCCTAATCAAAAAAATAATTCACCGGTTTGCAAAATAGGGAAACTTGAGGGCATTCAATGGAATTAGTAGGAAATCTGTGAAATAGAAAAAGGTACTTCTTTTATTCAGCAAATAGCGACTTTCTGCAACTCGCTGCCACAGGAGGCTGGAGACAGTACCAGCAGGTGCAAAAGGAGATTGGATGAATTATGAATCACAGGTGTGTAAATATACCCTGAAAGCACTAAGCAGAAATCTTCCCTAAAACTTCCTTACAAGAGCAGTTGTGGCTGTTGGAGGAGGGGCTGTCAAATGTGGCCACACTTTCATGATATCCTTTCCCTAATGGCCATCAGCCCCTGATGGTCCCAGAAGCAGAATGCTGGGCTGGATGGGCCACTGGTCTGATCCAGCAACAGGTTTCTTCTGTTCTTATTTCTTTGATTTCTGATGCTTTCTGGCTGACTCCTGGGAACTTCCCATTAAAGAGGAGGAAAATACTAAAGATCTGTTCTAATTTCAGGTTCAATCTCTATTTATATCTTTAAGTAATATAGCTCTAATACTTTTAAAACCAGGCACTGATCTTTGCTTCTGGTTTGACTCTGTCTCTTTATATTTACATATTTACAATAATGAGATTCCTCAAAAGCTTTTCATGCATGAAAAGAAACTAAGCTCAAACAGCTTGGTCGTATGAATAATAAGGTGAGATGTGTCCCAGAGGGTCTCTGCCTGCCCCCAGACTGGTAGTTGTTTATTTATTGTCACAGGCTCATTTTATGTCTGTGCTCTTGGAGATACAATTAATTGCAAATGCAGGCAACGGAGGCTTGCAGAACACTTGACTCTGGGCCACAAACAAGAACATGTCTACCAGACAAGAATATACATCCCCAAATATGTGTCCTGAAAAAAGCAGAATTACCTTTGAACACCATCTCTCCAGATGTGTAACTCGGTACAGAGCATCCAGCCAACCATCTTTAGAGCTATGCAAGGAGCAAGGTGATACTGTTAGGATTGACTAAATTTTCCTGCCTTGTTTGCTGTACTTCTATGTTAGGACATACGTTATAATAGCACTAGCTGAACTGCAGTCATACTTCATTAAAGAGATAGCCTTTTCTAAGGTGTTTTTTTTATATATGTGTAAATGCAGACCTGAAAAATTTATTTTATTTTATTTTACTGTGTATTCTTTCCTTCCTGGTGGATTCTTTTCCCTGCAGGGTCTTCTTGCAGGGTCCTAGTGCTGTGCATTGTGCTAAGGAATGAGCCCAGATCTCCCACAGGTTCAGTAGGCCACAGCTGAGTCTGGGAGCATCTGGAAGAACAGGACGTTCAGCTCAAAGCCAGCCCTTGTTTTTCTGTTTCTCAGCTGCAGTTCTGGCTGGTGCCATTTCACCAGCAATGGGTTCAGAAGCTACTCCTGCCTTTGTGCTAGCAACAGTCAGGTTTCTTAAAATAGGGATTTGACTGGGGAGGGGGAGAGGGAAGTGGGGAAAAGAGTCTTTATAACTCCATTGTGGTTCAGCATAGGTATTCTCTTAAAAGATGAATGAAGGCAACTGGTTTTCACCAGTTTTGCAGTGTTTCTGACTTTAGCTAATTTGTAGAAATATCAAAGCTTGTGATCTTCTTCCCTGTCACTGCAGAGTAACTTGAAGAATTATCTGGTTGCAGTGGCTGGGGAAAAAATGTTTTTCTCTTGACTAAAAAATCCCATCATTTTATTTTGGGTTTTTTCTTGGTCTGTATTGACAAAAAAATGAGACTTCTGCTTTTGTATAGTCTGGGGTGGGAAGGTGTGAGTGATGTTCAGGTTTTGTGTGGCAGGAGATAAGGCAGGCCACAGGGATTCTCTGTTGCAGGACAAGGCAAGGAGCCTTGGTTTGCTTCAAGTTGGCTATTTGGAGCAGGATTGTTTGAGTCGCCTGTAATGGGAAAGGACAGACCTCAATTTTAGCAGAGTTTAAGAGTTAGCACTTCTAAAGGAAGGAGAAGAAAATTATACGCTCTTTTCAATTTTTCTGAATAAACTGAAAGTAATTTTTAACTGGGAGTAATACATTAAGCAAAGACACAAGGAAGCACCTTTAATAACTGAAACTTCCAACACTGGCCTAGAGTCTGTGAGTCAGATCAGAATCTGACAGTGCTGGGCTTTCTGTTTAAGCCTCCTCTGCCACTCAAACCTTGCAAATTGAGATTTAGTCAAGCATCTTTACCCTGCTGCCCCAACTGCACCCACAGTTTTGAGGGGGGAAACAGCAATGTGAAAGTAGCCTGGGACTGCTGTAAAATTTAGTTCTTACGAATACGCCAAGCCTCAAAATGGGAAAGACGTGTCTTGGCTGGTCAGTAAAGAAGACAGAGTGTGGGAAGGAGGCTGCAGAGGCTGCTCGCCAACAGCCTGATGTGTGTGATGTTGCCAAGGTCAGCCACCCTGCAGTGGTAGCCCCTGGTAAATAACGGGGCTCATAGGCTACAGCTGCCTGGGGCATCTTTCCTGGGGCAAGTAAACATTGCAACTGTAAACCATTCAAAAGCAGAGAGATATATAGCACTAAGCTAGAAAATAGCACTTTATGGGCATGTTAAAATACGGTCTGCACATTGCTTGGTACCTTTCTTTCCATGACTTGTCCCTAGCAGAGAATAATGTTTGGCTTGCATTTACCTGACTGTGAGCACCCTTGAACTAAATTAGTTTTGTAAATGTTGGGCTGGCAAGTGGGCGGCTTGATTTCTAGAGAAATTCTTTTAATAATAAAATGCCTCATAAAAACTGCATTGAATTCAACCAGGCAGACTGCAGGCAGCTAGAAACTTCCGATTGCTTCACTTTAACCCAGTATTTCTGGGCTAACCAAAATACAAATGCCTGACAAATGTCATCATCTTTCTGGTGAATGTCCTTCACAAGCAGGAAAATAAAGGGCAGTATTATTCATGTGGATAACTGCTTGGTCAGGTCTGAGAAGAGGAAGACGCAATGCAATACTCAGGCTGAGTAAAATCTGTGTTTCTGAGACAGCTATGTATGAAACCAGAGGGCCATACAGGCTGACAGCATACACTTGGCATTTCTGGTGTTATACAGTGATATGACAAGCACAAAATTTAGCCCTCCTCTCCCTTCCTTCCTTTTTTTTTTATTTTTTTGTAAGTGCCACATGCTGACGCAGTGCTGACTCAGCCCTGAGAAGACAGCGGGGTTTGTGCATGGCCAGGTGGGTCCACAAGTGTGAAGGCACCATCTCAACATCTTCCAAGGTCTACATAAAACCAAGTCTGAGTGCCAAGCAGTCACAGGAAACCCTGCTGAACTTTCTTGCTGAGGAAAGCCTTTCTGCCAGAAAGGATGCTCTAACTGGCATGCTGCATTCCCAAGCCATATTCCCCTTGCTATCACCTCCCCTTCTCTGCCAACTAATAAAACTCTCGTTTTCTCAAAGGGAAGTCTGAGCAGAGTTTTGACTTTTAAAAATGTCAGCAGTTATCTGATATTCGATATGGCCAGTTCTATAGATAGGCAGGTTTTGGTAGGAAGTGTTTACATATTATAGTACCAGCATAAAAACCTTGACTACAAAGAATGGTGTTCACATTATTCCTTTGGCATCTACTGAAGGTATAATTTAAAGTCTGAAGTCTTTGCAGAATTCTGAAGTCCTTATAGGACGTTTTGTCCCAACTTAAAAGTTCTTTTAGCTTATGAAGTAGTTTCCTGAATGCTACACTGGGGTTTGCTTGTTGGGTTTTTTCTTGGTGACCTTCTGCAGTGGATACCAATTAAAGCATTTGCCAGGCTTCTTATATATATGTATGTGTACAACCTTGAAACTGTATTAGCAATCTAACAGTGAAATGTAGCTAGCCTATGCATATCTGTCCATCAAATAACAATGTAAATGCAGTGGTGAGGAGTGGATGCAGATCCACTTTTAAGAAACTGGGGGCATCCTTACAACACACCGCCTCAGTGTGCCTGTCCACTGGCTTATGCTGCAGGGACTCCCCTCCATTCCTTTCTGTTTAAGGTCTTCTGACAAAGCTAATTATGGTAACAAAAAGCTTACATCAATGCCATTTAGGGAATATGAGCGTTTGCGTTTTCGGGAGTTCTCATACCTTTCCCTGAATTTCAGATGTGCTTTGGTGGTTGTTAATGCTATACACAAGGACATTACAGTTGCTGATGCATTTCAAGGCACAGTAACTCATTCCTCCTGCAAATTTTGCTTCTTCCTGGAGCAAAATTTCTTCTGAAAGTTTGATGATTTGCTATTTTTATATGTTTAGGAAAATTCCATCACTATACATACTCTCTACCCTCATTCTGTTGGATAACTAATAGTTTCAGATCTGCTCTGTTACAGAAAGTCACCCTAAAAAACATCTTCCTTTCCCTTGGGTTTTGGGAGGTTTCTTTGTTTTTTAAGCTTGAGAAGCAAGATACTTTTTCTAATCCTGAAAACTTGGCTTAGCAACTGCATCTAGGTTCTTTGCTACCTCATGAATCACCAGCCTGGGAATGATTCTGCATTGGAACTTGGAACAGGCTGATGATTCAGGAGCTAGGAGACATCCCAGCTCCCTCACACGCCCCAGACTTACATATGGCATTACTGCATTGCTACTGGATATAAAAAGCCCACAGAATCTATTTCAGCCAGGAAGCAGCTGGGAGTCTAAATGCAGATGAGAAGTAGACTTACTTCACTTCAGTAAAAAGAGATCAATAGAAAATGAACATTTTTTTCCTGTTCATAATTGCACTTTAAGTACATAATAAGTAGATGATGGTAACCACGTGCTAAAGGGTCCAACTGTTCTTAATTGATTAAAATAGCTTCTGAAAACTGTTTCTATTAAGGATTTAATACAATATAGAGTTATACCATTGAACCAGGATGGGTTGCAGTTCATTATGGCTCTCTTCTCTGGGTCAGGCAGCTCTGAATTCCTGAGGCTTTCTGCTAGTCAGATACCATCACTTGGTACTGTCAGTCACCTGCCTCTGCCCCGCTGACCCCAATAGCGGTCAATTGCAATATATCTAACGCCTTTAGCACCAAAACCCCCTCTGTCTCCCATGTGAGCTGAAGAGGTCTTTTCAAATGGTTGTATGAAGTTCATCTGCTAAAAAAGAGGTAGAGGGTAGTGGTTAGACATGCTGAGTTGAGGGTATTGTGCCCAGCTGCTGTTTCCTTTCTATCCTTTCCCTCTACCCAAATGCTAAATCTCTGGTATAAAAATCCATGTTGTTTCACCTCTGAAAAGTGCTTAAAAAAGCCCTTAACAGCCCAGTACAGCTCTGGGAGTGAGCACATTTGTGCTGGCAAACTGCAAGGGTCGAATAGGCAGGGGAGAGTGATGGCTAGCTTTGGATGGACAGGTGGAAACAACCAGTTTTCCCAGGTCAGTAGTGTGAGGAAGGCCATGTCTGGCTCTGTCTGGGTAAATAGTGCACTGAGCCTTTAAAAATTAATGCGTTTATCTGAAATCCTCCCTGGAATTTAGATTATTTCCTCCTATCTCAAGAAACAGTAACCATCTCCTTGCTGTAGGTCAATGTGTATGCATTAATTTAAATCCATGTGACAAATTATATCAGATTTACCTGAAAAAAATAAATCGTAAATCTATGCTGACCAGACATATTTGCAAAAAAATGTCTAGAAATAACTTGCATAGTAAATGAATACAAAGTCTTTGACGTCATAAGTGCTTCACATGAACATCCACACAGCTGGTAAAATGGAAGTTTGTCATCCTGAGTATCAAATGGAAGGAAGGTCAGAGAAATTAATTAAGCAAATATATAGCAAGCCTGACCTAACAGTCATTAGGAACTGAAATCAATGGGTATTTGTCTTGCAGGACAAAAACATTACTGTTTACAGAAACAGTGAAGAACTGTGGACTTGGACCAAATAGATAGAAATCTATTTTGGAAGGGTTATCTCCCTAGAACAGAACATTTTCACAGCATTTGATTTAAAAATGTTGGACTCTTACATTTCGTAATGAATAGTAAATCCTACACTTACTGAGGCCACAGCCTCATATAACCACTTCAGCAGCATTTGCCCCAAACAGGAGCTAGTTTTTCAATGCCTGATCTTATTATGCAGCCATGAAAGCAAGAGTTAGAGTACCAGAAAGAGAACTCCTTGCAATAAGCCTTTGGCCAGAGTTATAACAAGCAGATTAGTGTTCAATTTTCAATTTTGAACTGCAGTGATGTTAATAAAGTATAAAACTAGCTTTAGGTCCTAGGATATGCTGGAAGTCATGAATGGCAGTTCTGCCAAGGCTCGGAAGACAGCACAGGCTGGGAATCACCCTTTAGAAACATCAAGTTCTTATCTGGGAGACAAGCAATAAATAACATCAATGGACTTGAATATTCTTTTTCAGCTGTGTTTCGTGTCTTGGTGAGATGTTGCTGCCAGCTTTAACCATGTGGGAGCACATCTGTCGTGCCTCTGAATTCTCTTCAGGGATGGCAGTGGTCATCTCCATGGTGTCTAAAGAGTAAAGTATCCCACTTTTACTGTTCATTACATTACAGCCTGCTTTTAGATCAATGAACGATTTCTCACTTTGTATTTAACAGGACACAATGTTGGTAACTGCTGTTAGCTGTTTCAAGTGCTAATCTTTGAAGAAGAAAAAGTACTTAGCTTTCAGATTCATTTGTTTACACCCTAAACTTTTCAGGACTGAATTTGTAGATATGGTTTGCCAAATGCTGCACTTGGTGACAATAATATAATCTGGGTTTGTTTAACTGGAAACACTGAGCATTAGCTGGGAATAAAACTTGGTTCTTCTCCATGGCTGATATAGTTCAGCTGTATATGAATTCATCTCCCATAGCACTGTGTGCTTTGGTACATTCTCTGTTCATTCTACTTCAGTAGTTCGCTTCCTGTTATTTTAATTTTATGCTGGCATAAACCTTTGGTAAGACAGCACTGTACAATCTTTATAACCTCAAGGAATTATTTGGGACATGGTGAACTGGGCATAATTCTGTCCTCATTTATCCCCATAAACAACAAAGTCCATAAATCATATTCCATCTGCTTCGGTGTGCAAATGCTATGCAGAGCTCTCCATCATGCAGATGTAGGCTGGGAACCTGTGGCCAGTTAAGACAGCATTGTGAAGGCTTGCTTCCAAAGAGCCAGCAGAGAAAAACACAAGAAGAAATCTTCTTGATTCCTTCTTTCCTTTCTTATTATTTTCTGAGTATATATATATTATAAAAAACCAAACACGAACCCTCACACAAAGCAACACACAGAGATACTACTGCATCTATCTATGGATCTCCCTTTACTTTAGAAATTTTCTACATTTCACACCCTCAGAAGAGGTTGTTGAATTTTATAAATTCTATTTTAAAATACGAGATCTTCATTTTAATGGTCTAACTCCAGATACCTAAATAATTCTCCGTTCTGACTCAAAATGTTTGGCCCTGTTCTTCAGCAAGATGAGCTTCTGCTCTCCCATCCTACCTTACAGAGAAGAAAATTACCCACTCCCTTCCAGCACTCAGAAAGTTTAAAGCACTAACTGTAACATTTAGCTGTTAATACAGCACATTAGGTGAGAAGGGTGTTGTAGTGCTATGATTCAAACGCTGGTTGGAAATGCTGAGGCATATGAAAGTACTTTGATGTTATTTAATGAATAATAAATATATTTATTATTGCTATGCCACTCAAGCAGGGAAAACAGCATTGGCTTGTACAGACATATGTCAGCAACTGCTATGTGGCAAACAGAAGTTGATTATATACAAATCTTTCCCCACGTACAAGTGTTTTCTTGAGCACCTTATGATCATCATTCCCTCCTTTTTTGCAAAGGGGAATTGTTTTTCCCCTCTCCATGCACTTGCACTTCTTCACCTTTTTTACTTCCAGCAGCCAGAAGCTATTTCTTCATCCTCTTTTTTTTTTTTTTTTTTTTTTTGTAGTCTGGTGAAAAACTGCCTTTATTCCTTCACAGGTTCTTTTTCTAAAGAGTAACCAGCAAGGATTTTATGGAGCAGTGCTTTCCACAGCACCCTTTCAGAGTCCCTGTTGTTGTTCTGCTCTACAAGCAAATGCCGCATATTTAAGAAGGACTGCAAGTAAACAACCTCAGGCTTTATGTTCTGTGCTCACGTTAGTGTCACATTTTTAAACAGTAGCTTTTCCTAAAAGTTACTGAGATCAAAACTCTTAAAAAGACATTTGGAGAATTATCTTTGCTATTTTGAAGAAGTGGCTTTTTTTTCCTTCAAATGCATTCGCACTTGTTAAACATGTTTTTACAAGAACTTCACTAGTTATTAAATAACCTGCATGCCAATTTGTTTATGGGCTCATTGAATGACACGTTAATCAAATACAAGTTTATTTTAGGTTGAGCTCTGTGGGAAAAAAGAAAGTGCTAGGCCAATTTGTTTATGGGCTCATTGAATGACACGTTAATCAAATACAAGTTTATTTTAGGAAGAGCTCTGTGGAAAAAAAAGAAAGTGCTAGTGCCACCAGAAGAAACTATAAGAATAGAAACTTTGCCCAGAAAATCTGTTTAGAAATAGTTTGTTCTTTGTATTCAATTCATCAAATCATTGTGGGAAAAACTCCTTAAGGTAATCTTACCATGAGATCAAGTGGAAAAAGAAAGCGATAGGTAGTCCATATGTTATATGAGAAAAGCCCAAGAATTCTAGAAACTTGACTCTACCCCTCCTTTTTCTGCTGACATAAGGTTGCAGTTAGAGCATTTACTTATTTTTATTTCACAATAAAATAAATATGGAAAGAATATCAAGAACATGATTTAGAAATCCTAATCTTGAATTCACTTATCCCAGGAAGTACTAGCTCACATCTAGCTTTCCTCACCTCTACATGTTTGGTCTTCTAATTTTATTCCTTGTTTTAAAATTCTCTTTGATTCAGCTGCTTCAAGGTGAGGGATATGCTTAATAGCAGCAGTGACTATGCACTGCACTTGGGAGAACTGGCACAGCCATCTGAAGCCTTGTTTGCAGCTGCTCCTGCTTTCTGATCTCTCTTATAGAAGCATTTTGCAAAAATCCATTATTTTAGAGAGAAACGCATCAATAATGGAGGAAAAACAAAATTTTAGAATAGAAAGATGTTGTTTGCTGATGTGAGGTAAGGTGGGATATTAAATAATATATCATATACAGGAAAGGTTGAAAATTATTCTAATCACTCAAAAATATTTGAAGGCACAGTTATTCTTATTTTCCCCTGATGGTTACTACAGTGTTTTATGGCTTAAACTTCTCTAAAAATGCTGACTTTCTCTGTGCAGTGGAACTTCCAAATATTTCAGAAAAGTGCTATCGTGCAGTTCTGTAAGAAAATTAATGTCTCTTGCAATTGTATACCCCAATGCTGTTCAGAGATCCTCTTCTTTGAGGAAAACACGCGAATTTATTAGAGCTAGCGGAGAAACTTTTCTCTTCCTCATCAAGCTTATTACATTTTCCAGAAATTCAGTGGGGAAGAAATCATATTGGATCATATGATGAAGGTTGGGGGGGGAAAGAAAGTGAAGGAAACGTGAGAGCAGCGGAGCTGCAGCTCTTCAGCTTTAGAAGAATTCTTTCCAACACGGCCCCTTCCCCTCTGAAGACCAGGGCACCTTGGTTGTACTGCTCTAAATCCAGGGTGAATCAATCCTGGTTTTGCTCAGCTGGAATGAGACTTGATGGGCCAAGAACTTTTCAACTGTGTTCACGCTTCCAGCTTAAGTTGCTTGTATTTCATTTTACACAAGCCTGAGACAGACTTAAACAAACAAAAAAAACCCTCCTGACCAGCATGCACTAAAAAAAGAGATTGATTTGTTCACAGAAAAGTACAAAATACTAAGTGTTTTTTTGAAAAGGACAGACTTTTTTTCCCCCAAGATTATCTGTCTAGAGGCAAAGTCAGTTTCTTGAAGAAACCACGTTTCGTCTGTAATGTCCTACTAATTGTGTTGGTTATTGTCCATCATCTTTGCCCAGAGAACAGTGATGGCACCGTCCTTTGAGAGATTCCCAGGGCTTCTCTGCCTGTAGGATCACAACTCTGACTGAGCCAAGAATTTGGGATAGTAAATATTTCCTTGGGTTCCTGTTTTGGTGTGGTGGTAATACAATAGGAGAGAGATTTGTACTGGACACCACTTGAAAGGAGAGAGAGAGAGAGAACAATTCTGCAGTGTTTCTCTGAGGTGATCAGAAACTTGTGTTGCCTGGTAGACTTTGGGAATTGATTCCATAGTTGGCTTTCCTGGAGTAAAAATGTCCTGTCCCATACACTGGGCACCATGGAGTGCATTGCCCCAGTTGTTGTGAAAAATCATTGATTGAAACTCTCATTCCCTGCAGCTGAAACCAGTTTTCTGCAGCTGTTCCTTCCTCTCACAGCTCCCCATGCCCAGAGGTGAGCTTGTGGCAGGAACGGCTCCTTCCCAAGTGTCTAAAAATGCCCAGGATTTTCTGGTTGGTGCTTCAGTCAAGGCACTGCTGTTAGCAGCAGTTATTTCTGAGTCTAGATAGTTATCTGCTAGTGTTGTGAATGATGTCCCTGTTTATGAGAAGGAGCTACCTACAATCGGCTGTCGTGTGACTTCTCAGTTAAGGTTTTGTAACACCATCCACCTTGCACTTGAAAAGAAGTTTTCAGCTGATGCAGAGACACTTTGAGGATTCCTACATGCCCCAAAAGAAGGTCACTTGGCCCATCTGAAATCTCTGCCTTGGTACTTCACCACCCTGGAGGTGTGCAGGCTCTCAACACCCTCCAGTCTTGCAATTCTGCATGCACTTCATGTGCTCAGTGCTGTTAGATATCAAGGGTCTCCTCAGAACACACAGAACTGCAGTGTAAATTATTTTACCTATCACAAACTCAGTATAAGCAGATGTAACTTGCAAGTCATTGCAAGAAACAGGTTGGTTTGTTTTTTTTTAAAAAAGGAATAAAATAGTAGGTGAGGTAGTACAGATTTCCCATTGTTTACTGGTTTTCTTTCTTTGTGGGGTGACTTTTTTCCATTGTCTCCTGTTATGTTGACTAATGTCTTGCTTAAACTGTCAGTTAAGCGACCTGTCAATTCAGCCAAAGGTTTTAACTCAGGAATATAAGGAGATTAGAGGAACAAATTGTCTGGAGAAAAGAAAGCTAAAGACAAGCGCTCTGATACTTACACAAATAAGGAAACAAGACTTTGTTTATACAGAGTATCCCATTCTTACCAAAACCAATAGATAAAATTCTGCTAAAAGTGCCAGAGTTATTTCCTTCTCAGCTATTGATTTTTAAAAACTGCTGTGGGCATTAATGTTTCGCAGATGCTTGCTTAAGCTACAAATAGATGTCCACATGTAAATAAGATAATGTAATATTTTTCTAGCTGTGAGATGGAAAATCACTTGGACAATTCTCCTGCACTGTGTACAAAATATCAGCAAGGCATGTGTGCACTTTGATGTCCCAAGGCAAAGTTCTGAGTATGGTGGCAACCATCATTGATTTCCACTTCCAAATGATTCCTTTAAAAAAGTGATCTAAAGTTAAAGCAGGCAAAGTTATTCCCATTCTCAACACTCCTGTGCTAATTCTCCTACAACTGTCCATGCAGAAGTTATATCTTCAGTGTATGGGTAGTAAGAAATGCAGGAAGTCACAGGTTAGTGCAAAAAAGGTGTGAGTTTTTTGCATGTGTGTATTTTCTGACGGTCTCTTACACTCACCTGCCCACACAGAGACTGTGGTCTATGTCATGCAGTGTTGCTTAAGTCATATACCTGGGAATGGGCTTCGAGATCACTGCAAGTTCAGCTGGCTCAGAGTTAGATCTGGGATTACCCCTTTGTGACACAAAATGTCAATAACGTATGCATCAGCCTTGCCAAACCTCTCTCTGTCCTCCGCTTGGAAAGCGTTGACTCCACAAAACCTCCTTTTAGATGCCAAATTCATTTCTTTCAATTGCTGTGCTAAAGTCAGCTTCCAAGTGGACTCCACAGCAGTTTCTGATAGAGCCTGCTTCCAGCTGGACAACGCTTAGAGGGTTTCATGTCTCCTGGAGACAAGAAGTTTCAAAGGTGAACTCCTTACTTCATTCACCTGAAAAAGTGGCTTCCAAAGCTGGGTTAGAGCTATTTCTAGCAAAGTTCATGTTGATATCTTTCAGTTATTGCTATCACATAACACGGCAATAACTGCAGATAGGGTAGCAAACTTTTTATTAGAACTATACTTAAAATATGATGAGGTTATGCTTTTAGGACTGCAAGCAATTGAGGTAATGTATCTTTAGGAGTTACCTCTTATCAGGTGAGACATAGTAATAGACTGCCCATGTGCTTTAAGTTTATCTCAGAAAACCAAGAAAGCTTAAAGTTCATCTCAGAAAGCCAAGAAAGTTCAAGCTGCTAAATCACAGACAAAAAAAATCTCAGCCTTGGTTGATTGCACCTCCGGTTCGCTTATATAAACAGTCTTTCAAATTTAGTTTTAAACTTAACTTCTGTGAATTTTAACTTGAGTTCCTCTGTTACCAAGCTGCCCAGGGAAGTCACTGGAGCATATATAAATGGTTTTGAGGGCAGCGTGTTTACATACAGACTTTAATTTTGAATCCATGGGACGAGAAAGCTATGATAGTGATGGTAACTCTGTTGTATATAAACAGTGAGACTGATCCTTCATAGTTGGAAGTGATGTGTAGGTTGAGAGGTTTCAGCTAGTACATGTATAGCATGTCCAGCTATTTGGAACCCAGGGAAATACCACCAAAGAATTTGTTCTGTGCTTGGTACATTTATGCTTTAGCAGTAGTAAAAAGACAAAAAAAAAAAAAGCCTAGCAGCCAGTTCAAGTGTTTTCTTATGAACAAGTGACTGTTTGATTAAATATCACCTGAAAACTTAACATCCCATTTAGAGCAATATTATAGCTGCAGGGGAACCAAAAGAAAGCTGTTCTGTTGACTCAAATTGCATGTTTCAGCTCAATCTCTGCTGCATTTAATCTGTGCTTCCCTCACCCACAGGCAGGAGTAGGGAGCACGGCTCATATGCTGCTATTTCTTCAGGTCTACAAGCTTGAGGAAGGAAGCTCAGAGGTGCCACATTTGTAGCTGAGTATGAGGGAAAAAAAATTAAAAAGAGAAAAAGGAATATAAAAGCTTTGAGTCTTCTTTGTTTCATAAGAAACTTAGCATATTCCTTTTATACCATGATAAAAGCTACATAAATTTTGCGTTGCTTGTGGGCTCCAGTGAGTCTCAAGTCCTTCTGAGCAGCCCTTTGAATGGGCAGCTGGAGGAAACTCCAAGGATGAACCCGAAGGTTTGCGTCTGTGTGTATGTTTACATGTACAGAATTGCACGTTAAGATGCCCTCTCAGGATTTTACTGTTATCCAACCTCTTGCTCTTACAGACAGTGATGGTTTCTGCATGGATTGTGCTTCCTATCAGCTAGACAGCATCCTTTTAATCAGCCATGGTGTCACAGTAGTTTTGGAAACAAACCATGACAAGTACTAAATACTGTTTAAGGAAACTTTCCTGTGGAATATATGCTGCTTTAATTTCCTTTCCAAATCTTGATTTATTATCTTTTTATTTTTTGTTATTGTTTCTTTCAGAGATACTGCTTCATTTGTGTGCACTTACTATTTCTTACCAAAATCTCGATATTCTGATGATTATGTGAAGTAAATGCTGAGAAAATAGCCATATCCCTGTGCTGGTTTGCTCCAGTTGCCTGCATTTTGGGATCTAAGAATGTCTAAATCAAATCCCAGGCTATGGAGTACTATGCAAAACATTCTCTCTAGGCACAGTATTTCTTCATGAAAAAAGTTATTCTGTCTACTTAAATTCCATCTGCAACCAAATTTTATTTGTGCTTGTATTATGTGATCATTCCTCTTTTAAAATATTATTTCCTTTGTTCCACCCATAATGTAAATCAAATCACTATTAGAAAACATCAGAACGGCACAGAACTTTATTGTCTCTAATGGTCCTGCTATAAATCTTTAATGTATCTGCAAGGACTTAAGCAAACAAACCGTGACAAAAGGGTGGCTGTTGACACCGGAGCAGGTTGATCACAAGGGTGAGTGTTTGCAAGGTCAGGATCTCTCGTGCTCCTTTTTATTTTCCTGTGCCACAAGCAGAGTGACTTTTGCAAATGCAAGTAGCTGTAGTTTACAAAAAATATTCTCAATGTGCTTTTCCCAGAAATCTCTTGGGTTCTTATCCAAAGTCAGTGGGATTCTCCTCATTGGGAGACCCAATGATCCTCATTGGGATCGAGACCCAAAGCAGAAGGTGGGGGGGAAAAAACTCCTTTACAGATGCAATTATGGCTTAAATTATTATTTATTTTTTTACTTGCTAGGATGTCATTACCAACCTGTTCCCATTCTCCAGGCAACTCTTAAAAGAGCTCATTACTGAGGTCTGGCAGAAGGAAAATGAGATGAAGTGACAGCAGGTGTTTTCTGAACAGGAGAATCTGCTTCTTTGCAGAAAATACCTACAGTGTACATATGGATGAGAACTGTAAATGCTATAATGGCGTGACAGAGCCTGAACGATGAGAGAATATAAGCACATCTTCAGTGTGCTGACCAAATACAGCACGTGGAAAGGGAAAGGAGAGATCTTTCTGAATACTTTTGCAGCTGGGGAAGGATTGGGTCAGTGTGCTTTACTTGAGTGTTCCCTTTTTGGCTGCCTTTTGCTTACAACTCACAAATCTGCAGTGATGACATAGTGAACTCAGTAGCAGAATACAACCCAGAAAACGGTATTTTCTGGAGGTTTGCAGATGCAGACAGTAGAAAATCCTTCCATCTTTCTTCCTAGGAAACATGTCCACTAGCTGTAAGACGCAAAGGCAGGGATTTAAATTATAACAAAAAGAAAAAAGAAAGCAGTGTTTTGTAAAATTGCACTTCTAAATATCGGGGCTGTCTAACTATTAAACATGTATGATTTTTATACATGACGAAGCTTTTGAAGCTCTGGTGAGGTGACTGTGCAAGGATCCTTTTTCGAAAATGCTCTCGTATTCTTGTAGATGAAAGTTTTGAAGTGTAAATCCTAAAGAATCCCCCAAAATTGATGACAAAACACAGTATTTTTTTAGAACACGGTCTTGTTGCTTTGTATTATCCAAGTTTCATGACTTTGAATAGTTATGAATTGTCATTATTTGGACTTCTAGTAATGGGAGTCACTTTCCTGACAAGCTGTTGCTGACAAAAATTGGCTCCTTCTGGGCTGAAGGCTAAGGCCTCCTCTTCTCTTCTGTCCTGCTGTTTCTCATTGTCTCTGATGGGGCTCATGGCTCCCACCAGGCTTTTTAAAAATCATTGTCGATTTTTAAATCATTACAGCCACTCTGCTGTATTGATATGCTGCATTCTTTCCCCTGACTTCCTCAATAGAGAAAGAACAAGGATGGCAAAACGACTCGGTTCACCCTACTGACCAGATGCTCCATTTTTATAGTGGAGGTAAAGGAACCAATATAACAAGACTCAACATGACAAACAGTTAATGCCTCCAAGTGAGGTGGAAAAAATGATCTATTATTATATCTCCTCCTAGCTGAACTACAGTGAGACTGAGGGCTGAATCTTAAACTAAGCTCATGAAAATCCAGAACAATTCTTCAACATATGGTGTGATACGGTTATCTGGTAAGAAGTCATAGCTATATAGTGATGCTGATAGAGGGAGTGGGAGCTTTAATTTGAATATGAAAAAAAAAAAATTTGGATGGGTGGCATCAACTACTTCGGACCAGTTTAAAATAGAAACTAAATGTGTGGTGCAGCAAATTCTCCAGTAATCATGAAATCAATCAGATGGGGCAGGGAGAGAAAGGAAAGGCTTTTCCACCAGATAATTTTGATTTGCTTTAGCATGTGGTTCTTTACAGCCATGAGCACTGATTGAAAGTCTAAAGTAAAGCAATAAGAGAAAACCTGTCAGTTATGATTAAAAGAAATAAATCCTTTTTTTTTCTGTTTCTAGCAGAAGAAATTTGAGCATCTGTGTTTTCAGCAACCTTCTGTCTCATTTACTCATCTTTCTCTCTGAACAAAGTACTGACCAACACTGGAGATGTGATATTCTTCCTGTCTAGGAATCTCTCTGGCTGACTACTTAGAATTCAGACTATTTGTGGACAGGACCCCCAGAGGCTTAGTCTCTCCAGGGCTAGACAAAATAGATTTGAAATTTAAACACTAAAATAATGCTGAGAAAAGGTTCATGTTTCTGCAACCATTGTTCAAGCAAACCCTTGTTCAGTTCACACACAATTTCCTTTGTATTTCCGTTGAAAAGGGATGAAAATAACATTCAAGGTTCCGTTGTCTTCCAGAAAGCCAGATGACAGAATTCTTGCCTGAAGCTGTAGAGAACATGTACATAAGGTAGAGGAATTGTGGGCCAGATCTTCCTTATCTTCTGAAGGTCAAACTGCCTTACAGATGCACTCTGAAGATACTTTGCAAAATGTAGAGCATGACCTTTCGAATTCTGTATGTTTTTTGACTGTCTGTTTATACTTTTCAAACAGTACTTGGAAGAGCCAACTACATTATTTTTGCTTTTGCTTAAAACAACAACTCAGGCAGCAATATTCAGGAAGTACTCAATCTTAGTCCTTTAATCCTCCTTGAATACTACTGCACTGCTGTGCCTTATGCACAGTAGGTTGTGGGAGCTTGTGTGGATGTGGAAAGTGAAGATAGTCACTGTGGTAATGAAAATATTCTGAATTGTAGCTATTACCAGAGCATTAAACAACTGTCCTTGGTAAGAAGTGATAGTAGCAAATAATAACTTTGTTGTTGAAAACGGATTGTCTATGCATATATTTGATTTTTTTTTTTAAAATTCCAATTAAATTCAATCTTGATGCTTACAGCAGATAAGCATAATGAAGTTTCTAAGAGATCTGCTTTCATACATTTGCATAAAATAATTATTATGCAGCATATCTAGGTAGTTGACACTATCAGAAAGTCCACCCTTGAATAAGAAGGGTTAGAAAAGAAAGAAAATGTCCTTCCTTTTGTAGTCAGAAACTATTGGCTACCTATGTGGCACATTTTGGACATCACTAACTGTAAGATATTTTTCTTTATAAACATGACAATTCTAGTAAGTATGGTACAAAAATTCTCAACTCTTGTATGAATACAGCTAAGCTTATCTCTTTGAGATTGTGCTGAACATCGCATCTTCCAACGTGACACTGTTTGCACGGTTGGTTCCTGGTGCAACTATGACACACATTTTCACTGTGCTTTCAAATCGTGGAGCATGTTTATCCACCCAATGTATATTCTTTTATACAGTTTTGTACTGGAAGTTTTACCTCTGGTACTCAAGTGACAAGACAGTGCAGTTGTATTTCATATTGTAAGGAAACATCAGTGCTCCTACAAATGACAAAGTGGTAGAGATAGAATGGTGTAAATTAAAGTAGTTTACATGATGACAAATGTTGAACAACTACTGTTAATTAATTAAATTGACTTGCAACGTAGGGTAAAATCAGTAAACTTCCCTTTGTGTGTATCTCTCTAAGATTACAAGGCAATAAAGTGAACTTGACTTACGAGGCAAGACTCCTGCCAGGATTACTTAAAAGACAGGATGAAGAAGTGAGAACATTTGTTTATTACTAATACACTTATTCCAGACTGCTGATAAATTAGATTTTATACCTAATATTTATTCTCCATTTTAAATTTGACATGAACAATAATATCTGGCAAATAATTCTAAGGTTCCAGTTCAGGAAGCTCATTTTGATTGGAGACTCAGAATTGCATGAAGGCAGAAAACCAGCTACAATTTTTCTTTTTGTCTTGTGATTCTCATTATGAATCCAGTATCTTTCCAACCTCAACTCTTACTTGCATGTATTTCCCTCCCCCCACTTTGTTGCTCAGAGAAAATAATTTGCAGACAGTAGCTTGTTAAATTACCAGAATTAGTTTATCTGAAAATGTCTGATGATAATGTCATCAAAATTGTGTGTTCTGAGTACGTTCTAGTTACAAGTAAAATTCCTGCTATTTCCTCATGATAGGTAAATCAATACTAGGCTTGTAATGCTTGTTCAGAGATACCTTATAATAAATCCTCATATGTTCCAAATTCGTTATTGGCTTTGCTGGATATCTAGAGGGAAAAAAAAACAGGGACAGATGAGATACAAACTGATACTGAACCTGTTCCTAGGAAAATTGCACTAATCTTTGGTTCAAGTCCTTAAATGAGAGCAACTATAACAACCACCAAGTGCTCATAAACAGAAAGGGAGAAGTCAGGATAGGAGGGGAAGGGAGAAGGGGAGTAGATCAGATTCAGATGTGATTCACCCTCCTCATAGATTTGTCCGTCTTCAAAGTTGTACAGCTACCAAAGAATAATTATCATTTGTTAATTGCTCATTATCTTAATGATTGCAACTTAGTATCACCATATGTCACAAGGGTTCTCTTAGGCAAAAAGGAGAAAATTCTCGTGACTGCAGTGCCAGAGGAAATAGTCATTATGAGCATCTGAGTATCAATCTTAAGGAGAAAAGTCTCCAGGACACGCATGTTGCATGAGTGGAAAGGTGCGGTAACTTTCAGGGTGTTTCTCGCTGTCGTTAGCTGTGCCTGGGACTAAGCATTGCAGACATCGTTAGCAGCACCCCTGAGAGAACCCTTTCAGCAGAAACTAAACTTCATTTGTGTAATTTCTGAGAATTATCCCTTCTAATAAAGGGACACTACAAATTTTGCTCAAAACTAAAATGACAGAGAAACCCAAGAGGAAATTTTTTTCTTCATTATGTGAAGGCTTCCTATATGTGTCCCAATAGTTTACAATAACCAAATAAGCCCCAAATTTTAAACAAAAATTGAGTTGGAAAATTATAGACTGATTTCATTAGTGCTCCTTTACAAGAGATTGATGGCTGTTTAAAGTTGACATTTGACTGAACAGTAAGAAAAGAATCCCTAACTTTTGGCACTTGCATGTACTGCTCTCTCAAAAATTTAGCATGTGTTGCCTTAAAGAGTTAAACATGCCTGAAGCCCAAAATGGCAGTTATTCTCAAGGCAGGCAGTTATTCTAAAGACAGAGCCTCATAAGTCACTGGGAATGCTATAGCAAGAAACCAGAGGAATACAGGTTAACATTAGTCCCAAAATTAACGGAATTGCATAGTCAAATTTGCTTTAAATACTGCACAGAGTTTCTTCCAAAGGCCTGCAGTTATTGCCCAAATCCTAATTTTGCAAACTCTTTCAAACTACATAAAATTCCCCCTTTTTATAAACCAAAGTTTAAATCATGCTTTCCCTTTCCTACCCAGTACAAATAGAGAGCTGCTACTGCAGAGGACAGAAACAGAACATTTGAATCTGAAGAAAACCACAGCTATGCTATGATAAAGTACTACACGAACATTTAGCTACAAAAAAGCATCTGCAATTTCAGACCACATTGAAGTATTTACTGCAAACTAGAAATTAGCCATATCTTCTGAATTATTAAATATCAAATTAAAGTATCAAATAGAAGTATTATTCACCATCAGGGCACTCATTCGCATAGTTGCAATCTACAATTTACCATTATCCCATGGCACAGTCTCTTTAAATCCATCATCTGAGTAACAGTAGAGAACATTGTTTGCACCCAAGCACAGGAAGCATGCTGTGTAATTAAGAAAGAAGACACAAAAGTAGGCTGATATCAAGTTATCAAGCACCATCTCTGTGTAAACACTGTCCAACACGACTATAGAGAAAAGCCACAAACCTAACAGCACTAGTTCAGCTCAGGACCGTAGAGTGAGTGCTCCCCTGCAATACACACACATCCACACCGTGCAAAACGCTACACTCGTGTCACTGCATATCGCCTCCAACCCTCCACTTCAGTTAGAAAACATCAACAACAACAAAATCATGCAGCCCTGACACCGCTCCCGGGCTGGAGGGTGGCTCTCTCCCAGCACAAGCTGCAAGGCTCCGGCTCCTGATTAACCCCGGGAAGCACTGCCTGCTGCAATACCCGAGTCACTTACTGCATTGCTCTTCAGCGGAGCGCAAGTGGCTGCTCTTCCCAGGCACACATGGCTCGCTCAGCCGGAGGGGTTCTCTATTGAGCAGGATTCAGCTCCCAAGCCTCTGCGTGTGGAGGGTAATTGCCTGTGCTCTCTACTGGGGTTTTCTGGCTGCAGTGGCTGCTCACCCTAGCCATTGCCTACGGTGTATGCTAAGTAAGCAATCCCCTGGGTCTTCATAACGAAAGGATGAAGAGTCACAGCTTTTGAGAGCAGATAAGGTGTTTTGCTGAAAGCCTCTGTGCTCCCATGGCATTTTAAAGGCGAAGGGGCCACGGGATGCCTTCATCATGCCTCACAGTTCTTTATCGTGCCAGTTGTTCTGTTCTGCTATTTGCAGTCGAATATGCAGCTGATCGCTATTTTTTGTGTTTCAGGGAGATCTGGAGTTTACATTACAAGTTCCAGGCAATGCATTTTTAAATGCTGAGAAACAAACTCTTTCAATTGAATGTAACCTTCTGTCTTTCAGAAGTGCAAGTGAAGGGGAGGGGTTCCCTAGCTCTTTACCAGCCATGCTTACATAAAGGATATAGCCAAAAAGTATCAGCCTAAAACTTCATGGATTAACATACAGATTTAACACATTCCAAGCACTGTCCTAGTCTTGAAGGAGGGACTGACACCTTTTTCCGTGTCCTGTAGGGTGTCTGGGTGTCTCTCACTGTATGGGGAGGGGGGGGGGGCTGGTCCTTAGGCATGCTGACAGGGTAGGAATAATGAGCAGTAATAATAAAGAGGTAGAAAGAACAAGAGCCACAGTAAGTAATTTCTCATTAAGGATCCTGTTTTTTTCACTGTGGTGACATGTTTGGCTCAGTGGCTTTGGGAAGCCATGGGGGAGCTGCACTCACTTTCCCTCTAACTGGCTCAAATGGGGTGTACAGAGGAGCAGGTTTGTCTACCACCCACTCCAACCCTGACCTTCACAGGGACTCTCAGGAGAAAAGACTCATTCTAGTGTCATGCTGACTTCTTTCCCAGGCCTCCTGTGACTTGCCAGTGCTCATTGTGCCCAATCACGTGTGGGAAATTTGTGACAACAAACACGTTGCAGTCCTGCAGGTAGAGTTGTGATGCTTTCTCCACAAAGGTGCCACAGAAGATAGCACAGCAATCGTTAATTAAGATTTTTTAAGTCTAGATGTTAAGGTGTTGATTCACTCATCCCCTTAAGGGCAGGGGAGAGTTACTCTGCCATTGCTGGGAGCGTTAAGACCTCATGAGAACAGCAGCAGCTTTGTGTTGGTGAGAGGACGCTTTAACCCTCTTAGTGATGGCTTTGAGCATCCCCAGAAGCTGATGATCCTTTCTGATAGTGTGGGGAAATCCTGGCCACCAAAACAGTGCAGCTAATAAATTTTGTGGAAATATGGATTGGATCCTTTAGAAAAAGGGCAGTCAAGGACAGGCAGCTAGAAAGAGCATGTGACATTTTTCCTTTGGAAAGTGTTTTATTAGCTGGACTTCTCCTTTTCCTGGAATTTCTCTATCAATACAGCAGAATTTCTATGATAGCCCTCAGCATCGTTGGTACTGTACCTATTTCAGTGCTGTAATTTCTGCCTGTGAAAATGCCAATGATACTCAGTCTTCCCAGCTGACAGATGTTGCTGGAAAGGTGTAGCTTTGCACTTTCACAAAAATAACATCTTGGAGGAGAGGGGAAGCCAGCACATGATATATTGGTGTCAGCGTCAGAGGGTTTCGATGAAATGAAAAGACACTCCTGTAGTAGAAAAACTGAGCATTTTTCCTTTTTTTTTTTTTCTTTTATCCTCCCTCTTGTGCTCACAGCTGTGTTTAGCACCTCAAGGTAACAAATTTGTTGAGTCACAGAAAGTAAAAACCAACAATGGTGCCCTGAATTTTAGGTTTGTTGTATACAGTAATTACGTATCAGGTGTGCACCCTTGCACCCTTCTTAACTCTTGAAATGAAGAAAAGACACAGTCCCCTGTCCCAAGGAGTATCCAGTGAAAATCAGACAAAACTGACGCAGGGGTGTAACGACCAGGATCGCCAGGCAATAGCCTTGTTGGAAGAAAAGCAGGAAAACCTGGCCAGATTTGGTAGTAGAAACACTTAACTCACGCTGAAGTATCTCAGCTTTTCTAGTGCCCTATAGCAAGGCACTCAAATCTTTCTCTTTATTCCTTTCTCACCCTTTTGGGTTATATTTCTCCTTCCCATATTTACTTTCCTTGGTTGGGGGATAAGCTATAATGGATTTCTTTGAAGTATGAGTTGGACAAAAATAATTGAGTCAGCACAGTAATTAGGTGTGGACCTTTTTAACATTCCAGTAGACACCAGTCCTGGCCATGGGCAGATAAGTAGTTATTCTAAAAAGCATAATAATCTCATGTTCTGGAGCTGTGGTGAGGGCAGAGGGAGGGATTATAGATTTCAATGGATCATTTTCCTCTAGCTTTCTGGGCTCCTTGCCTCAGCTCAATAGCACAGCAAACTCTGCTATGCTAACACATCACTTTACTTTCTCCTAGTAACAGTATTTTAAACCCTGAAAACAAAAAGAACCGAGCAACTGATTTAATGGGGAGAGGCACAAAGGAGGACAGCATTGACTCAAAGCCTTTAGGAGACATTTTAAATTTAAAAGCATAGTTGCGCCCTCACTCAAAACAACCTCCAAACCCCAACCACCAACCAAAACTCTCTATAAGGTCATTTCAATAAAAAATAGAAATGTTGTAAAATAACTATGACATTTAGGAACAGAACAATAAATACCCCTGAAATGTGGGGTTGTCAATTTGTTGTTGTATAGGGAGATACCAACGCCTAAGAAGCAGCATTACACAAGATGATTTAACTGAAGAGCTTTTCCAGGCCAGCTGGAGAGTATATTATATTTGCAAACTGCAATAAAAGAGAATTGAATTTTAACCTTCCTGCTAGGGAAACATAAAGGGCTTATAATTGACTCTGGTCGTGTAATATTGAAGGGAGCCATACAGTGCATAGTGCTCGTCTGTGAGAAAAGCAAACCACTTCACATGTGAATTTATGTTTATTGTAAATTTATTTATTTGTCATAAATATATATAGATATGTATAGTAGCAACGTAGTTCTGTCAAGAACAGATTCTATAAGCTTAAAAGAATTTGGGAGCAGCCTGGATATGCCTTTATTGAATTGCTGAGTGTTACAATACAGGACAGGTTTATTGTGGCTCCGTTTAACAGCCCCAGCAATGGCCTGGGGTAACTCATGGTAGCTTTTGCACAGCATGGTGACAAGTATGGCCTGTGGAGTGGGCAGCTGAGCTGGAGGCCAGTGCTTGCAGGAAGGACACCTCGTCACTCACTCCTCATTCAGGTGGGGAATCAAAAAATGGGGAGGAAGAGACTTAGCAAAGCCCACTCAAGTCACCTGGAGTCTTCAGAGAGCACAACTGAAAGCCAAGGATGTTCCGTGTCTCCTTCCAAAGAGGTAGGCAAAAGATCAGCCTTTTTCCTTAGTTGTTTAAATAAATTATGTATCTCAAATTTGAAATATTCTCTTGCTTCATCACCTTTTAGCTGGCTTTGTGGTCAGCTGCTCACCGCAACCCACAGAAATGAAGCACTGGAGAAAGGACTTCCTTACTATACATCACCTTACGAGAGTAATTAGAGGAAAATCTGCCTGATATTGTGTCCTAGAAGAAAAGTGATTATAAAATTTAGATATTTGCACATCAGTAGTTAAGACAATATTACTTTGACATGTGAGATCAGATTTGCTGATCATTTGCTGATTCACTGAATGAAAACACAGTTAAACCATGTTTACTGTGTGAGATGGATGCTCATTCATAACTAGTGGTGATAATCTGTTATTCCAGAATAATTTAACCTAAATTGTATGATGAACACCTTAATTTTTAACATCAGCATATAACTACAAACTAAACAGGAATAAAATTTTTGGGAATATGCTTTAAATGCACATCTTTACTTATTTCAGGTGAATTTTCCTGAATATGCCTACATATGCAAACCCTATAAAAGTGCCTGTTGTCTCTAGGAGGACATTCTCAAATCTGTCTAAAACTGATTTCGTCCTATTCCATTTGAGATACTACAGCTTCTGGCAATGAGGAGTAAAGGGAATGGAGTATTTAGTCAGGAAAACATCTCATTTGAATTAGAGACATGCTGTCTAATTTCATGGGGCAATTACCTGTGGGGATCAATAACTTAATTAGCTTATGTTTTTCTCTTAAATTAGCAGAATGCATACCTTTTATACTCTGTTTCAGCTTTTCTTCTTTTGTTACTCTCTGTGCTGTGAGTCTTACTGACTTTCTAGAAATAAAATGTGCTGTTTAATCCACAATTTCTCATCCATAAAGATTTCCATGTAAAGCCACAAGTTCAACTTTACTTTTTACCCTTTCTTAAGGGATTGTTCTCTCTTAGGTCAAGAAAGAGGAGAAATCCTCCTGTTACGTGGGAAAATCCAGGCTGTCCTCAGTGAAACTCAAAGGGGGGGTCATGGAGCTTGAACTTGGTCTAATTTAAAATATTCAAATTAATTTCATAAAAATTATAGTCTCTGTGCCCCAAGATACACTTGGCCCTTCACAGGTGATGAAAAGACATACCCAACCCTACGCATCCTTCAGTCTGGCAAAGACGTGCTCTGAGAGGATGCGCTATGGATCTGTGGGAAGCGGTGATTTCACATTTCAGTGGGAGGGAAAGAAGAGGAGAGTGTTAGTGAGGAAAGCAGACAATGTGAGTGGAAAGGTATGCAGACAGCCCTGATTGTCCATGAGATCACAGCATGTCTTTTGCATTTGGACCTTGCTGCTGGACTTTGGGGGAAACTAACATCTGAAGGCTTATGCGTTTGTATTGGAGGTGTTGTTGACTTGATCAGAGATAATCATGGGCTGAAGGACAGTTTAAGTAGCATGCTTTTGATTTTGCCAACTTGGGGATGAGAACTGGTCATGGCAAGAGACGGGAGCAACTGAGAGTCCTGAATGGCAANATTGGGCAAGCATCACCTTAGAGAATCTACTGTCAAATGCTAAAAAGTAGCACCTGTGAGTTATCTTTGTAGCTCAGTGCTTCTCCAGGAGAGAGCTGGATTTCTTCCTGTCTGTAGAATGTTTGTATGATGGGGCTGGGAGCGCTGAGCAGAGAGCTAACAAGCCCTGCTGAGAGCAGATAGATCTCGTGGCTTTGCAGACTGATGTGCTCAGTCTTAGTGGAACGGAGTCAAAATGACTGTGGTTCCTACTCCGGGAGGTTGGTGACCTGGGATGTACTAGAAGTAACAGTGATGGGAAAGAATCTTGTGTTCATTTCAGATGGCCTCTGAGGACAGATCCAGACTAGTAGAATATGTTTCAACAAGTTAGTTTTTACCTTATTAGCTAATGTCTGGATACATCAAGTGGTTAATAGTTGGGTGTGAATCTGCTAGTAATGCTTTGTATGAAGCAAGAACTGAAAACTTGCAAATTAGGATGTCCAAGAAACAAAACTAAATCAAGAAATAGTTATAGGAAGTTAGACCTTCTTAAGAGATGGAAACAATCTCAAACTGAAAATAGGTTATTACAAGATGGTCATAAGACCTGTGGGTAATAGGGTCATACATTGCGCCAGGCTCCCTTCAAATATTTACCACTGTGCATGGTATGTGTGCCTTGGAACAGCGTGCAGGTAAAAAATGCATCATTTACGGAATGTGTAAGTCATAGATGAGGAATAACAGCCATGAACGATCTCATTCATCTGTGCATAATTTTCAGATTATGTTGTTGTTACTCAGTATCACAAGACATTTATGACTGGGAGAACCAAAATGAAAATATGGACTTGGAACAAAAAGTTGTTCATCATGCCAAGGGGAAGGGTGTTTTTTTCCAGAGAGCAAATCATGCCTTCCTGCCGTGGATGCTCTGGGGTTTCTGTACAAGAAGCAGGTACCTTGCTGCAGTGCAAAGAACTGCAGGAGAAATATCTTAAAAGAGCATAAACTTTCCAGTATGTCTCATTGCCAAAGATAACATATATATAGGCATCTTGGGCTGAAAAATTGTTTGCAGGCATTTTTGAAAGAACCCTAAAAGTCAAACTGTTATTCTCTGTAGTTAACATGAACCGAGGGAGAAAAAATTATTTGCCAGGGCATAGGGTAAGAAAATGTTGGAAATGTCTGAGAGAAGTTATGATTCTCTTTTGTACAAAGACAACCTCATATTGCTTAAAAAGTCTTGGAAGATTGAAATTTGACATGCAAATAGATGTTTATTGGAAAACATTCAACTTTTGCCTCCACTCAAACTTACCTTCAAAAAAGAACTGTGTTCAGTGGAAAAATGTCATGGCTTTTACACACCTGGTCTTTAGCTCAAGGGAGAAGAAAGTCCCACCTGCACTCAGCTCCCTCCTGATGTTTTGATTTGTGCTTAGAAGCAAACCCCTGTATAAATGATAACCAGCCCTCAAGTCCCCAGGTTTCCTCTTCTGATAACCCCCAAACTTACCAGTCATTTTGCAATCCTCTTCAGTGGAGCTGATGCTCCTCTGGAAGTGCAATTAAGCGAGGAACTGACCTTTAGTTAGTGAGCAGACAGGTGATGGGCTTTGGGTGGGACACATCTCTGTTTTGCTGTCACAGTCCTTTTCCTTCTGTAGAGTGTTTTTTGGCCATATGAAAGGCAGTGCTTACATGCTCCCAATTTTCTTCATCAGACAAAATAATTTTCCGGTCTTATCCTCTATGATTTCCAAGGGGTGCTGTAAAACAGCATGCCAAGCCCAATTTAGACGAGAACTACTCTCTCTGAGGTTTTCTAGCTGATGTGCTTGGTAAGATGGTATTTAAATTGCACCTGTGGGCTTATTATCTAGCCACACCGCAAACCTCACTATGGTCCTGAGATGAAGCTGCATGAATAGAATTTTTATTTTGCTCTTGTACCCATTATATATTAATCTGTTCTATATGCCAGGGCTTGATGCGGCACAAATCAGCAGCTCTGATCAGAGCTGTAGATGTACAGGGAACAGCAAAGATAGCCCTACATTTTGATTTACCCACTGCATGTAGCTCCTTATAAAACAGTATATCCTTTAAAGTTAACAGGCAATGGAGGGAAAGCTTGCAATCAGATAATGATGAGTTTTCTGAGAGATAGTACTGGTGCATTAGGATTTTGTTCAGTGCACTGTCATAGCAAAAAATGCCAGAAAAGTTTCAGTTACTAGTTCCTATAATATCAGCTCAGCTTGGTGACAAAATAAATCAGCCTCAGGCATATATGAACAACAATCCCAGTTGAGCCCTCCATTTCTTTATGATGAAACTGTCAAATATTATTAAAAAATCATGAACACAATTTTTTCTGTAAACAAAGAACACTTCATTGTAATATTTGCCATCTGATCCTTCTATACCCAGCATATATTGGAAATTAAAATTAAATGCCTTCCCTTGAAAAGAAAATATAAAACAAAGGTAACAAGGTAATTTTTTCACATATAGGAGGATCTAGTTATATCACATGCACATTTATTCTGCTACATTGTTTTTAGTCAGAATAAATCTCCATTTCTCAGCTGTGCAAGAAAAAAGCTTTATACCAGTAAAGTTGAGCTGAATTATAACACTTCATTACAGCAAACAAAAAGCTTGGTTCCCTAGAGAAGAATAACATTAAGAATGACGAGTTGTTTGTTGAGTTATGACCAAGAGTCTGTGAATGGTCCATGGCTGAACTAATTCCTTTACATTTTTGTTCATATTAGGATTATCTGTCCTTTACTAAAATAGCTTTTAAATCTCTGCCACAAACTGAAAGACAAGAAAAAAAATGTCACTTTAGACTTTAGCCTTGGTATTGTAATATAATGGGTTTTAGGGTTTTGAGCTTTAGATTTTTTTAGTGACCTGTAACTTCTTTTCATATTGGAAAAAATAACTGGTTTGCTATTTATTTAGTGCTGTTGAATATTTCAGTAGAATCAAAATGTAGACAAAATCTGAGTCCTATCTCAGTTGCATCAGAGGAACCATCCCGGTGTGACTGGTGGAAATCTTCATGGGAATCCCTTTGCAGATGTTCTCATTCACTGTTCAGTTAAGGAGGGAATCAGAGCTGCTTCTATCCTTTTCTGAGAAGCCTTGCACATCACTAATAACAACTTTTACTTCTTTTTGCTACTCAGAACATGTGGATGGGTTTGTTTTTTTTTTCCTCTCAATGAATCCCATTGAATGAATTCCCCTCAATGAGTCCCATTGTCTAGGAGAATTTGAAGATACAGGACATACTCTTCCTTAAGGGCATCCCAAAATCTATTTCCACATCCTACCCCAAAAGTGGCTCAACATAAAGTCTGCAAAGGCTGAAAAAGGACTTTTCCCTGCCATAGTGTCAGTGCAACAATGTAGTCCTGAAGCTGTTCCTTGTGTGCGATAGTTCCCCTCTATCTCTGTTGTACCTTCCTCTCTCAGGACAGTGCAGCCTGTCAAATGCCCATGGCTTTTCACATTACTGGTGCTAGGGGTTGAAGGATCCAGCTGCTGGAGTCCAGCAGGGGCAGGAGGTGAGGCAGCCCTGGCATCTGGCTGGGTGGAGAGCCACACTTTCGTTCCTCCTGCTGCAGCTCCTGTCAGCCACCCAGCACCGCTGCACTCACACATTCACACTGTCTCTCGCAGTCACCCACTCATTCTTTAGTGGATCAACACTGACATTCTTCTTGGAAAGAATGCATTCTTCAGAAGCTCATGACTGCGACATGTGGCTATTTATAAATACCAGCATGTTGAATAGTTTTCCTGCATTGCAAAGGAACATTTCCTAATTCTACAACAAGATACTACACTTCATATAACAGTTGGATATTTCCTCTGGGTGGATTTTGCAGTGGTTCTAGGAGTTTCTTGCAGTGCCACAAAACTCCTGCACTTGCAGTTCCACCTCGATGCTGAATTAGGAGAAAACTGTTCAGCTTTGTACCAAGCATGAAGAGAGCACTGGGGTTGATAAGGGAAGTTAACTCCAGGTGGATCCAGGCTGCCTTAGGAAGTTTTTTTCCTTTTATTCTGGTGTGGTGTGCCCACACTGTTAGCAGTGACTGAAGACACAGGGGCATTCAAGGCATCAAGAAACACAAATGATTTTAACAGTGAGCTGGCGTGGAGAGAGTGAATGACAGCAGTTGTTGCGGCTCTACATCCTCTTTTGTTCCCACTGCAGTTTTTTGTAGCATCGTGCCAGGAGTGTTCACCATATAACTTAGCTGTTTGTACATCAGGTGTTAAACTTGACATACGTGCTGAACTAAGCTACATTTTTCAGGAAAACTGGAATGCATTTGCAAGTTCTTTATCCAATTCCAGGTATTTACTTCTCTCCTTAGGTTGTACGTGTATCTCATTTTAAGTGTATGTAGCAATTAGGCAAGGAAGCAGGATGCAGCGTTTTCTGTTTTCAGTGCATTGTCCTACCCTCAAATAGTGTGCTTTAAGAAGTCTTCAAAAATATTTTCTGTTTTATGCTGGAAGTGTTTTGTATTCAGTTCTCCCCACTGTGAAAAAGAAATCTAAAAAAAGTAAGAAGCCCTGGGCTGTCTTGGCAAAATAATCTTGGTATAAAATGGTTTATAAAAAAAAGTAGTATGAAAATATTATAAGTTTGTGGAGGAGAAAAGGTAAGGAAACAGAAGTGTTGGAAATCTAGAAAATGTTAATCAAAGGGAAAATTTTAGCAAGTCATTTTACAAAGTGTGAATGCTCTGGTTGCTGGGATTTTTTTGGAAGAGGATACCTACTTATACAGCACCTCAGGTGGTGACTCGCCTACCCCCTCATCCCTCTATTCATGTGAATTGCAGAGAGCTGAAAAGACCTACAAAGGCAAGCAAATTCAAAAATCAGGGAACCTGTGGCACAGAAGCCTTTTCCACCAATTATTTACCCTACAAATCTGGGAACTGTTACTATAACGTTCTGGATAACTGATCTTCACTACTGTGGTTTGGAGAACCAGGAGAATTAATTGTTCTGCTTTCACGAAGAGTTTGCAGGCTCCAGCCTGTGCATGTGAAGGTTATTTATAGAGTTAAGTCCAAGAAAGCTGTTTAGTCTGGGAGAAGATGGAAACCAATGGGCAACAAAACAGTGATTGAGACATGATACCTGGGGTAAACAACTTCAAGGGAGTTAAAATAACAATAACTCAATAATCAGTTGGGAAAATGCTATTTTCCAGGCTCCAGGCAGATACACAGCTGGCTTGCCAATTCTGAGAGCCCAGAGATCAAAAAGAATATGAATCTTAAAAGAACTTTGTTGGAACAAGGAGTGGGTTATGAGCAGCTGCCTGGGGATGAGAGGAAGAGTCTGAAAAAGGAAGGGAATGCAGCTTAGCCCAAAGCTGGAGGTAACTGAGCAGTCTGGGAAAATGTGGGCTGACTCACCCCTGCACAGTACTTATTTCAGCAGCAGATGGAAGTAAATCCTACTGCACCTGGGCATACAGCAACTAGAAATCTCTGAGTATCATAAGGATTTGCACTGATAGCCAGGCTTTTGATGGGGCTTGGTTTTGAGAGGACAAGGAAGATCTCTAAAACTGGATTTTGGAGCTGAAATTCCCTCATAGTCTGGAATTTGTTTTTGGTTTTTTTTTGTGCTAATATTTCCCTGAATTAGACAGACTGTTCTTTCTCCTCAGTGAAGAAATTTCTTGTCAGCTTTACTTATAAGGATCTGTAAAGTGCTAATACTTTTTCTTCATCAGGCTTACTGCATCTTGCTGAGCTGCAGTAATTGCTGGTGTTTCTGTCCATTATTGGCTGGTGGAAAAAGAAAACTCCTCAAGATCTGCTTAAACTCTAAGTAAAAGAATATATTGCATATGCTATCCGGAAAGTAAATCCCTTTAGGTTGAACTCTGGAAAACAGACTGTGTTTGAAAATGACTGCAACAATTCCCTTCCCTTTTTCCTCTTTTCCCTTCTTTCTTTTAATTTTGATCCTAAGCAGTACAGGTTAAGACAAGCCATACTCAGCCCTTTGGTAAATTAATTGTGATTTTCCACATGCTGCACTTCTCTACTGTCAACACCCCACCTCTTAACTCAACTGCAGGCAACTATATTCAAAAACCATAAGGTTTTCTACTGAAAACAAAAGCTTGTTGAGGCACTAGTATATAAGTATGAGCACTGTCTATGTGGGATGAGAGTTTATGTTTGGAATGACTCTTTTTTCTTTGAAGCCTTGAAAACCTCAATAAATATTTTGCAAGCTGATTCCCTGACTGGGGTTTGTTTGGGATTTTTTGGAATCCCATCGTGCCTGCCTCCCTTCTTATCTCACAGATTTGTCTTGTCTATCCACTATGGCTCAGCAGTTGAGCGGGAAGCTCCATGGACTGTCGTTATCTTCATGTCTCAATGAGGTCACCATTGCATGCTACAAAAATATTTACTATATAATAATAACAACAGCTCATCCAAGTGGGATTAGCTTAAATATTGAATTATATCTTTTGAATTTGGAATATCTTGTTCAAATCTTCAGGAAAATACTAAGTTTTCTGTGAGGAAATCCCCCTGTAGTAGAAAAGCCAAGGACCACAGCAGAACAAAGATGATTCGATAGTGATTTCCATATTGCAGTTGGAACACAAATCCCTAAATATGCTTCTAAGCTGCGGCATATGATCACCATTTTGGACTGGATATTTGGTAGATATTGGAATAAATATTGCATTTTTATGGGTGTTTAAAATTCTCCTAGTGGACCTTAGCAGGAACTCAGGTTGCTGAGTAGTTGCTAACAGACCCCTGTGGTGTATCTGAGCTCATTCTCTCCCTCCTCAACGAAATGAATGGGTGCCAGTTGTGTTACAGGCACACATCTGCACCAGTTTGTGTCAATGTGGGCTCAAACATCCAGGTCCACCCACAGATTAATATTAACACAGAGTATTGAGCAATGCAATAGCTGTTTTTTTTTTTTTTTCCATGTCTAGAGGGAACTAGCTTAATGTTTCCATTGAAGATAAATCTGTGCTAGCTCATACAGCAGGGGATTATAAACTCTATCAGAAATATTGTGCCAGAGTTTTCAGAGTGACGTATTATCCTTGTTCATCTGCCTCTTCAAAATTAGCTTCCACCTAAGCAAGTCTCTGCACCCTGGCTAAGGGCCAACCATGTTCTCAGCCCAAGGCAAGGAAAAGCGAGGCTCAGGACTGCTCCCAAGATACTGCCATCCCAGAGGAGCCATTGAAAGCCCCATGAAACCCACGGGAAGGTCAGGTATTAAATTGTCACAGATTTATAGCTCTGATTTCCTACTCCACAGCATCCTCGCTGGAAGAAACATATGGACCCGGAAAAAGTGAGTCTTGAAGGGTGATTTAAAAAAANAAAAAAAAAAAAAAAAATACTTTAACAGTTCTGGCTTTGCACAGTACTCACAAAGAGGCTACTCTGCCAGGGATGTTCAGGGGAGTGGGTAGGACCAGAGAGTCAGTTGTATTTTAATACTCAAATGCCCCGAACCAGTCATAATCCTCAGCGACCTTTCCCCATGAAGACTTCTGGGCCTGGCAAGAAAAAATAAAAAGAATAATTCTCTGCATTCAGAGACATTTGTGTAGGGGCCTACAAACGTGGGAACACTGGCTTTTGCAGCACCAGGGGATGTCAGCTCAGGGGTGTGAGAACTGGGAGCAACACATCTGGTTTCAGGGAAGTTCATTGTGTTCCATCAATAGTGATTTTCAGGATTCCTGCCGCATTTTTGCTTTGGCTCCATTTACAGATCTTGACCCTTTCCTATGAACTGTCTTGCTTTTTTTCTACTCCTATTCAGCACAACAGGACCAAACATAGTATTTGGTTTTGAAATGTAATGAATTGTTTGAACTTACTACCAACAAAACCTTTCTTCTTGGGGAAAAAATGTTTACAAATAAATAAACAGTTTAAATGATCAAAAGCACTCAGCATCTCTTCCCATTGAAACTGATGTCATTTGTAGCTGGATAAAGGACAGGAAAATATGCAGAGAGGTTAAATATACATTTTTAAAATCTGCCTTGTTGAAAAGTGACATAGAACATGGAAGTCAGAAATAAGGGCTAAATAAGTACCTGAATAGATAAATTAACAGTGATATGCTTAAGTAGGTAGGATGGGTTATCAAGAACTTCATAAGATCTTGCTGGAGGTATTTAAGATTCTCAATCCACTTATGAATTTCATTTTGTATTTGACAACAGGAACAATATATTGTCTATTACCAGGAGACAGTATGTGAGTAGGATTGGGAGAGTCTACTTTTACATTTCTTTCCCAGTACCTCTGTGAACATAGCACCTTGATATGTATGAAAAATATCTTCTTAATTTTTATAAATAGTTTTTAGTGCTGGATAGAGAAAAGGCTGCCCTAGCTCCAATAAAATAGCAAATTATCTTTTTAGGCAGCTATATAATACTACTAACACTCCCAGAATAGCAAGGTAAAAATGTATTTTCTCCATCTTCTGACACCCATTCCCAAAGAAGGTGCTCCACACAAACTGCTTTCATCCACTACACCAATTTGATAATCTGGCTCCCTGTTTTTTCTTAATTGTTTAGAAATTTATATCTGATTGTTCTAATGGGTTCCATAGGATAGAAATGCAGTGTCTCTGTATCTGCCATGCACTTTCTTCTTCCAGTGTGTATTCCAACAGTAATCTTGTGTCATAAGTAAATAAAACCAACAACATATATTATTACCTCTTGCTGTTCTGTGTCTGTCATCCAACATTACTTCATAACCCCCTGAGTTTATTAGGGGATTTTTAAAAGGCATTTCTGGAAATGCTTGTCAGATGTAATTCCTCTGGACTGAAAGAAATATTTTTTGACTTTGTGCTGTTCTGCATCAAAGCCAAATTCATGTCTGGGTAGGTATTATTTCTTATTTTTACCAGATAAGATAGTAATACAACAATACCATTGTCTCTGCATTCCTCATATTTAGGGATTGCTGGTTTAGCAAGCTCTTACTAAAAAGCTGCTGTTTGTCTCTCAGAAGTATATCAGAGATGACATAACTGATGCCAGAATTTAATTTTGTGGATCCTAAACTCTTTTTCATTACATATATGGTTTAGTGATTAGTCAGGAATCTTTGTATTGGGACTATATTTATCTTTGCATCTTAGATCTTTTATTTACTTTGTATTCATCCTTTGGACCAGGGGTGTGTCTGCCTCAATATCTCTGATTTTTTATTTCCATCCAAATTATGGTTTCCCATCTATGAATTAGTTTTGTGCTCTTCCATAGATCCAAAGTTAAACTTCTTATTTATCTAGATGGTAGCAAATAATGCCTTCTCCTCAGCCAAACAGGATTCATTGACTAAATCTATTGAAATATTATTATTGCTAATGAACTACTTAATTCTGACCGTATATTAATATTTTACTCCTCAATGGAGCAGACACAGAAAGATATTTAATACATTGTCCTAAGCTCTGTACCTACATTAACAGATGTGCTGTTTCTTCATTAACTTACAGGCAGGATGGGCAAGTTGATCCATCCTTCTCTTCTGCTTCTGCCTCTGTGATCTGGGCTCTTTGTGAAACTAAGGTTACGTGTATGAGTCAGACTTTCAAGCCCAAATATCCTCCTGGCTGCAAGTAATGTCCTTAATGGAAACAAAGAATGCAAAATGTTAAGTCTTGATAGCCGAATACCTCAGCGCTGCACAGTCACCAACCAAATATACTCTGTGTATTAACTGTGTGGGAACAGAGATGTGAAAAAAATGAAGCAAATAAGCAAGAGATCTTAAGACTTAAGTAATATTACGCTTTTTTAAATGGTGTGTTCAGTTTTGGTATCTTTTCCTGTGGCTCTACAGCACAAGTCTTGTACTCTAGATAGAGTTGCTCTCGTGGTGATTTAAATTATATCCAGTACCTCAGTGTCATTTTACTGTTCTCTAATAATCCTTACAATGAGAAGGTCTTGCATCTGCCTGTTCTTTAAACCACTCACACTAATGAGCACTTGCTCATTAGTCAAGAACAGCAGAATTTCATTTAATACTAACATGAAGCAGAGAAGGTACTGTAAGAAATGCAATGTGAAACTCTCATCGTAATAAAAGCAAGTTTGAATGGCAGGGGCTTTGACATGGGGCATTGGACCCCTACCTCACCTGTTCATCGCTGCTTCTTTTGATTTAAAGCTTTGCAAGTAATGGAGCACCATGCTGGCAGTAAGAAATTGATGTCATACTATTTGTGGGATAATTTGGTTTTTTTCAGAGCTCCTGGAGGTCCAAAGGAACTGATCCTGCAGACTGTTCACATGCGCAAGGGGCTTGGAGTTTAGTATTTTTGGCTGTCTCCATCCTGCTGCTGTCCATAGGTGAGTGTGAATTTCAGGAGAGCTTCCTCCCAACCCCACCCTGTAACGCCACAACTTGGTATTTCATCCTTATTTTTGATGCAAACATTTCGTGGCATGTTATCCTGCAAGCACTTGCATTAACCTGCGATAAAACTGGTCCATGAGTCTTCTTGGCCCATTAAAATGACAAACACAAAAGATTTTCTGCGATCTGGTTGTTCTACTCATGCAGGTAAACCTTGCACCCAGAGTAATATCCTTGATTCCAGTGGCTCAGATGATAGATTAATATATGGTTCAGCCTGCACAATGAAAGCAGAGTCTGGGCATTCATTGACATGTGTATGACATTTGTATAATTTAAATGACCTCCCATGACTCTTATGTGAATGTTATTTTTCGTTTAATTATGGATGAAAATTATCCTGCGAACTGTGTAGAAATCCTTGCTGCTAAGGAGTAGAATTTTGAAATGTAAGTTACATACAGAAGGAATATAACACACTGACAAAATTTGTCTTCCTGGAAAAAAAGTTGATTTACTGAGTTCTATTTAGTTCCTAAATTCTAACAAACTTGCCTAGTCTCAGTTTCTGTTGCTTCCGTTAAAATATTAAATAATATTGTATCAAATACATCCCCTGTGTCATTAAAGGAAATGGAACGCTTAGGCACACATTAATTGCATTCCAAAATGTGGCATATAGCTTAATAAACCTAATTTAAAGAACTTTAGAACAATGACATTAATGTTTTCATTACAACAAATAAAAGCTCTGCTCCACACTTGTTGACAAGCAATTTTTCTTGTGGGACTGAGCCTTTCATTTCCCTGCAGTACGCCACGTGTCACTCATGTTACACAGGCACATTCCTGGAGATGGACACTGGCAAAATAAAATAAAAGAATAAAATGCATTATGAGAACCAAGTAGACAGTGTAGGCAGCTTTAAAGCAGGGCTTTCTCCAGAACAGATTGGACTTTCCCAGGAAAATGAAGTCATTTATTTCTCTTTAAGGAGAACGCATTAAGAGGAGCTGATATGTTCCAAAACCAACAATAACAGTTTAAGATGATAAATGTTATTTAAATGATCCGTATCTACTCTGTTATTCTAATCACAGCACATATGTTTGCAACGGAAAACATCAAAAGTCTGCAAAAAGACAATTGACATGAGATAAAAACCCCATCCAAAATCAGAGATAGATTAATAGATCTAATTTAATTTAAAGGTATTCACAAACTGTTATAAAAACCCAGATTGGTCGTAAGACTCAAAGTTGTTACCATATGCATCTCAGATTCTATGTTATGTTCCTTATGCTGGCAAACTGACATGATTTCAAGTCTGTTCCCCAGACAAGAACATGACAATCTGTGTGTTGTGCATGAAAGCTCTTTGTGCTCTGCAGCAGAATGAAACATAAATTTTGCAGAAGAATTTAGATGTTCTTTCGCACTCTGCTCCGGTAAAAAGGAAATCGTGTAGCAGCTTAATATATATCTTAAACTGAGACTCTTACTGAATGTAGATGACTGATTTATTATGTATACTGCACTTGCGTTTAATTTAATTTTACATTTTTTTTTAATGCTGTATCCATGGTGTCACTATTTTATTATCTTACAGGTTTTTATATTGAGAACTTCTGCAGACCATCTGGCTGTTGTCTTAGGTACGTCTGGGTTTTTTATCAATTACAGCTTGGAGCTACTTGGGACCACAGGATAAGTCCAGCAGCCAGGTAGGCTTGGTGAAAATAACAGCAATTTAATTGTTTACTGTGAAACCTAATGGCATTAACTAAAACTTTCACTATTGTCAACAATCCAATAACATTATCATTCCTAAACATGGGTAACCAAAATATTTTTTTAAAAAGCTGATAATAAAACAAAATTGCAATTTCTTAGGGAGTTCTAGCATTACAAGGACTTTCTTCATTATCAGTTTAAAACGCCTAACTTTTAGGGGGGCTGATGTGACAAAAATGCATTCAAGCTGTGGTGAACTGCTGCGTATAAAAGGACAGAAGTATTTGACCACTTCTGTAACTTATCCTATTTTGACCTTTATACTAAAGTGTTATTAAAATATATTACAAAAGGCTAAGGATCTATTGATCGTATGGATCCTACCATAAGGATGGTAGATAAACGGAAATGTTTTTCTCTGATTGAAAATAATTATTTTTGTATGACTAGAAATAAAATTAGTAAGTAAATAATGCTTCCAGATTTTTCCAAAATCTTTTTTTGGCAAAAGAAGCATGTCCCAAAGAAACACTTTGGTGAAACTGCAGATTCTGGAAAAAACTGTTCCATTCAAGAAATGTCAGCGACTTCTATCTTGGGGCTCAAATTAATGAATATGAAAGCTAGCACTTTTTTTTCTACTGCTCATAATCAAGAAGGACTAGAGATACATTTTTTGTAAAAGGAAACTAATGTTGGAAAACACTAGAGCTGTAGGATGTGTGTGGCATCAGGCCAAGTACTTGATACTAGCTGTTAATTGGACCTCATATTCTTACTCCTTTCTGCGGGCATGTATGCCTGAAAAGTGATAAAAGCAGGGCAGTTCTATGCAAGACTGAATGTTACAGAAATCCCCTAAAATTATTCTGACAAATGGTGACGCCTCGCTAGCAAAAGGTGCTTGTCTAACTTCCAAATCCTGGTAGAAAAGAAACTTCAAGTTCATTTCTCTTACACTGTAACAGCCTCAAGTATTAACAGAAAGCCCAACTGGCTGGAGAACACATTCCCATGCTCCTCAGCACAAAAAGATGATGCTGATGAGCTATGGAATGGTTGTCAGATGATTTGGGAGTGAAGCTCCAACCCCATGTGATCCGGCAGTGATGGAAAGCCATGAATCTACTGAGTATTATTTCTTCTGCCTGGCAGTGAAGGCAGGAATAAATGAGAAGTTATCGCCAAGTTCTTCTCCTCTGTGTTAATCCTGAGACATGCCCTGCAGCATCATACTTAAGCATTTGAAAACATTGAATCACACCATTTAATTGTGGGTACTGAAACCTTTGTTTGACTGTGGCAGAGTTTTGATTCTGAAGACACAATACAGAAAACCAGAAAAATTATTGGAGTTAACCTGTACTCAAAATTATGGGGTGAAGATAGTGTAAACTCCAGGTAAATCATTGGTATTTTAAGAAATTGTTTTTCTTCTCCATTACCACTATTTTGTTGTAACACAATCCAGTGGAGTGGGCTTTGCATGTGTGGCTGTGTGCTGCCAAGTGATGGGTGGATGATTAGTAATTCAACATGACCTCAAATTGTATCACACACAAACTGCTAATCACACTTCTTATGTCTGTTTTGTTACCGTTTAGGCAGGAGAAGATGAAAGGATTTGCGGCCTTCGTGAATCTTTTAGCAGCAGGGCTAATCTGGTTCCGTATGGTATTAATAGAAGTTCACTTTTTTTTTTTTAATAACAACTCGAATAATGCCCAAAACCAGCATTTGATATTAGCCATGATAGCATGAAAATATTGTATCAATATTTTCCATGAAAGAATACAACAACAACAAAAAAAGATGTATTTTGCATATGCTAGCCTTCAGGACACATTTCTGCTATTCGGTCACCTATGATTGTTGAGTAAGGCAGTGAGAGGTACAACAAATACCTCAAACATGCAGTGAAGAATGTGTTAATTGGGAATGAGAAGAAGAGAAAGTTTAAATCCCTGGAAACATTCAAGGTCAGGTTGGAGGGGACTCTGAGCAGCCTGATGTAGTTGAAGATGTTCCAGCTTATTGTAGAGGGGTTGGACTAGGTGACCTTTAAAGGTCCCTTCCAACCCAAATTATTCTATGATTCTTCATTGGGAAAATGCAGGATACTCCAATCCTATTTTAAATTATCATCTTTCATTTCAAGAGGAGATTCTCAGAGGCCTGGTTCCCTCAGGCCCTTTAAATTCAGTGAGATAGCTGAGGGTAAGTTTGAGGATGCAGAAATCAGCTAACCCTCATTTTGGCACTGGACAATGTCCAAACAGTATACACATTTCTCATTAGCAGGCCTTGACCATTCAGGAGGTGGATCTGCCCCTGTAACATTCAGCAGCTGATCATGATTCAGAAGTCTCACTGTTCTCTACAGACATCACCCGTTTCAGGCAAAGGAAGCACTACCCTAATGTGAGTAGATTAAAGGCAAATTTAGCCAAAGATAAGCTGTGTCCAGCACCATTCCAGGAAGATTTTGGGAAGGTACTTTCCTGTGACTCCATGTTATTACTTAGGCTCTGGCTAACCACATTTCACACAGCTCCTCCTGCACTTGCTCAGTGCTCTGGTCTGTCTCCATCACGCATCTCCCCAGAGCCTGGCAATGTAAGTGTAGCGTGGGGGAAAACACGTCACCCTGTCCAGACAGATACAGCTGCATAGCCTTAAATATCCTCCCTGCTAGGATTTTGGAATTAGCATAATGTCTGTGGTCATCTACAGTTCCAATGCACCAAGGGCATTTCTCAAAAATCCTCTCCTCTGATTTTGCCTGCCATCACTGTTCAATACTCTAATTGATAGCTTGTAACTTTGAGGTGAAGCACAACGTGCCAAGAATGGGAAATCCCTGATGAAACCTGTAAATTTCACATTACAAAATGATAGCTCAGGCTCGGAAGAATCAGTCACCAACCCACAATCCTTCTGCTAGTCTCTCTGTCTTTATCCATTTTTCTGCCTCACACCAATGGACAGGATACGATATATCATGGAAGAGGCAGTATGAAAAAACAGTGCTTTGCTTACATCCCACCAACAAAGCTTTAAAGGTGTTTCCTCCCCCAGTTTGCTCTGAGCGTGCTGCCCTGGAGTGTGTTCAGGGAACAGTGCTGCTCCGGAGCGGCAGCGCGTGGCTCTCCCAGATGTGTGAACTGGTCCTCTGGCCAACAAGCACCATCCTAGCCCTCATCACCTTGTGCTTTGCAACGTGGTGATTGAACTGTGAAACAGCCAGCTACTCTTTTCTTCTTTTTCTCTTCAACAAAGATGCGAGGGGAAAGGAATATGTTTATTTTCCTGCTTCTACACATCCCCAAAAGGCATTTGCCTAATATTGCCCAGGAGCCTCAACACAACTTTGTGGAGGTGAAACAATACACAGCGGGCATAGGAAATTCAGATGAGATGAACACAGTAAAATGGATTCCAGTCCCTGGATACCCATAATATTTTGTGATGGAATCCCCTACTGTTTTGTCCAGTTCAAAGCACACACATTAGGCATTGCTATTCCACAGACTTTTTCTTATAAGCATTCATCTCAGAGTGCCTGCACTTCTATTTGCATTATCTCCTGCCCCAAAAGATAGAGCTATGAAACAGGAATCTGTGTGCTAGCTCCATCACTCCACTGTTTAAAATCTTGACGATCGGCCTCCTCTTGGATGGGATCAATACATGATCCAGCCCAGCTGGATAGAAATTAATTGATGTGACATTTTACAATTAATTCAGAACACTGGGCTAATACTAAAAGGGGTTTTAACTATGCAGATGAAACCCCCTGCTTCCCAAATTCCCTTTGTCGCAGTGTGCTGGAAGCTGCAGGAGTACAGCAGAGGGAAGTATAATTCAGTATTTGCCTTGTCTTTACCTTCTTTTCTCAAGCATTGCAGAATTAGTGGACATTGTCAGAAACAAAATGCTCGGCCAGGAGGATCTTCTGATTATTTCTAATACATTGGCAACTGTTTTTAACATATATATACTTTTATTTTTATATGTTAGCAGGTACAGTAAAAGAATTAGGTTATATTCGAGTTGATCTGATAGGATGGCCAAGAAACAGAAAGATCAGTGGCTGTACATCCAGCTATTAGAATATTCAGGATGGTTCTTCCTTCTTAGCCAATGCAAATGCAAGAACCATAAAGCATATGGTAAGGGATGCTCCATCACTTTTAAAGCACACTTTGCTAATGTAGAAATGAATTATGCTACATCCCATAATTCAGGAATTAGATTTTTGAACCTAATTAAGCATGTACTGTCTGATCTCTGAGCCACAGGTACATGTGTTCAGGTTGTCTATTTCAGAAATAAAATCAAGTGGGAAGCTACCAAAACTATTTTGTGCAAGCTTTTAAATTAAAGGGTCTGCTGAGAATTTGCGTAACATTTTACTTGTGAAATGTAAAACCTGTCATAAATCATAATTCAATTTATAAGACAATTAAATGCATGTGTTTCTATTCTCTGATATGGTTCTTGGAAATTGTTATCATGTGTAGCTGGAGAAAGCAGGGGTAAAGAAAGCAGAGAAAGAGCACATAATCAGCCAAATATCAGGCAGCCACTTCCTTCACATATTTGTTTCTTCCAGTCCTGTGCTCAACTGAAATAGCACAAATAGCACAGCATTCTTCAGATTCCTCATAATTTCTTATTTTCCTTAGGATACAGATTGCCTTCTCTGTCTCGTGGGACTCAGACAGTTTTGTTGCAATTAACTGTGACAGATTTTCTGCCATGTTAGTCTTTTTGGAGCTTATGATCCTCAGTAAATCTCTCTGATGACATATAGAGAACTTTTTAAAGAGGATAAAATGTTGTTTATAAAACTCACCCAAATACTCTTCATATGTTCTCATTTCAAACAAGGGAAAGGCCTCCACGAAGTTGGCAGCAGTATTTTTCTCATGTGCCATGTTCTTAAAGTGTATTTTTGAAAGTGCATTGCCATAAATGTAAGCGTGTCCTAGTCCTACGTTAGTCTTATTGCACGCCAGAATGTATCAATCTTTTGTGGATTACAGATAGATCAATTCTAGAAATATTGCTGTAAACCTAGAAATCATGACCCAAGAAATTAAATACTTTTGTCAAGATGTATAGATGTTACATTACCTGAATCTTTATATTTTATCACGCTCATAGGCTTTTTAATAGAGCAGATACGGCAACAGGAACCTGGGAAAGTGGCAGTTTGGTCCCACCTGGAGCAATAAGTGAAAAAAGGCCCTTCTTCCACACAAAAGACCAGCTCTGTTTTTTATTAAACTTACTAATTTTTTACTCCAGCGAGTATTATAGGGCCAACAAGCTGGACAGGTGTCACACAGTGGCAGAATTGTTAAAGAAAGCCTTCATATTGCTGTAGCTGAAAGTAATGTGCACATTTGTTTCTCCAGAATTTAGCTTAGGTCCTTGTTTCTGAAGCTGGAAAGGGCTAAAGATGTTCAGGACTTCTACTGACTCGGAACTCCATTTAGACACTGGGTCCAATGCTGTTTTATATCTTCATAAGTGATCTGGATGATGGGACAAGTGTACCCTGATAAAGTTTGCTGATGACATCAAACCAGGTGGGGAAGTGGACACTTCAGAAGGGAGAGCAGCCCTGCAGGAAGACCTGGATAGGCTGGAAGACTGGGCTAACAAGAACCTGATGAAGTTCGAAAAGGACAAGTGTAAGGACTTGCACCAGGGAAAACATAATTCAGGAGAGCAGCACAGGTTGGGATCTACCTGGCTGGGGAGCAGCTCTGTGGAAGGGGACATGGGGCTCCCGGTGGATATCCAGTTCAGTATGAGTGAAGAGAGTGTTGCTGTGGCAAAAAAAGCCAACAGGATGTTGGGTTGCATCAACAAGGGCATCACCAGCAGAGATAAAGAAGTCATTATCTCATTCTACTCAATGCTAGTCAGGCCACATCTGGAATACTGTGTCCAGTTTTGGACACTGCTATACAAAAAAGATGTGGACAGGCTGGAGAAGGTCCAGAGGAAGGCCATAAAGATGATTAAAGGACTGGGAAATCTGTCATATGAGGAAAGGATGATAGAACTGGGTTTGTTCAGCCTTGACAAAAGAAGGCTTAGGGGAGGCCTTATCATGACATTCCAGTATTTAAAGACGATGGAGGCTCCCTTTTCATAAGGAGTCAAATAGAGAGGAGAAGGGGTAATAGGTCCAAGTTGCTCTTGGGGAGATTCCGATTGGACAGAAGAGGAAAACTTCTCAGAACATTCAGCCATTGGAATAACCTCCCCAAGGAAATGGTAGATTCCTCATCAGTGGACACTGTAAAGATTCGGCTGGAGAGGATGCTGGGGCACCTTGTCTAGATTGTGCTTTTGCCAAGAACAGCTGGGCCAAATGATCCTTAAGGTCACTTCCCACCTGGTATTCTATGATTCTATGTCTCCAACCCAAAAGGTCTCACTCACCTTGTGCTTTAAATCATAATATCCTGATTGCAATATACCAGAAACTCATCCCTCCAAATGAATAAGCTTTTATTTTTTTTCCAAGTGGGACGCATGGCATTTGGGGGGAAAAGGCTTTACTCATGTAGTTCTGATCTCCATGTGACTTTGCTGATTCAGGACCCATAGGTATTTCTGGGATCTTTTTGTTCATGTCGTGAGGTTTTGGTTAGCAGACCAGTATCATTTATAGTTTTTTGTTTTTCACCCAGTTGCTTCACAGAATGTTTCCAGGGATATAATGAGGTATGCCCTGTGAAAACTGTATCCCCATATGCTATGTGGTCAGTTCTGCCTGACCAACAGCCTCTTTCAGCTTAATGGTGTCTATTGTTGGCAGCAATAGTCTGCCAGTGAGTGATGTTAGGATCAGGAAATAAAATAAAATTTGCTTAGTAAACACTGTAAAGAAAACAAGTTATGGCTTTAATGTGTTTGCAGTAATTATCGCACTCTTAGGCTTGATGATCAAGATTCAGTGTTTAAATTTCAGTTGTTAATATGTCGTTAAATTTATACAAACTTAGAAGAAGCCTGAAATGGTAGGGCTGAAATTGAGAGGCAAGATGACTCTGTGTTTGGTTCCTAGTCCAGACTTTTACTAGCACAGGAATATTTGTCTGATCTTGTTACATTTCGTAAGTAAGCGGACTTTTGTCACAGATATTTCACCTTTAGGAGGCTTTCTCTAATGCTGAATGACATTTTCCCTAAAGGAAGCAGAATTTAACAGCAGTAACTGTAGAGAACATCATAGAAATTACACTTCTATACCTCCAAGACTGAATAGAGATTAATATAACTTCCACACTCTTATCAAGGTATTTTATTGCATTTTATAGGAAGAACGCAATTTTCTTTTAAATTATATGGGATAGTTTAAAGAACAAGGTTGTAATTTCCTTTCTAAAAGCTTTTAAGACCTCCCTATGATAGTTCATGTTTTAAATTTCATCATTTTCTCTATAGCTTATTTAGGCAAGTGTGGTCATCCATACATGACGAAACAAATTTAAAAAGGGCACATAATGTTCCAGTTCTGAGTTCTTGGGTGGATGGGGTTGCTTAATATGCATATATCATCCTCGTTCCAAACTATCCAAGACTTTTGTATAAATTGGGTCCAATATGTTCACTCAATTACAATGGAAACATGGAACAAAGAATGTAGTTGGAAGGTCTTATTAAAGTATGAGACGTTATTCAAATGCCCCTGGGTTTGATTATACTGGATTAAAAAGTCTGAAACGTCACTTAGCTTCTTCATGTCCCCAGAAAAGAAAATTCTACTGGGAAACAGTAGGTTCAAGGTTTCAGACCTTGGTTTTCAATTCTTTTGGAGTGGTATTGTCATTAAGTTGGTAAGAAATACCAAAGACCTTTTTTATCCATTTTTGACACTGAATATACTTTCTCATTCGCTTCAATTGAATGCTTTTTTTTTTTGTGAGTTTTGTTTCTGCACTTTACTTATTCCCATGGAGTAGCCATTTTGGAAATACTTGACTTTTTTCAGAGGAAATAATGGAAAAAAACAACTTTTCCCCATTTAAAGAAATAAAGGTGTGTTAGAAACTACTAGCGCATGGCACCGGGTGAAAACACACAGGGAGGTACATGTTCAGGTTTTCCAATTTGCAGGCCAGTGCTGAACTTTCAAGGGAAAGGCATTAGTGAGAAGCAGTTTCGGAATGCTGCGGTGCTCAGCTGATCTAGTTCTACTTCTAGTGCCAAAATGCAGAATATATATGTATGCCGAGTGCTAGTATCAGTAATAATAGCCCTCTAAATTGAAAACAACCACTGTAAAGACACCTAACAGGCACTCTCTGGTACATAAAAACAAGATGGAGGTAAAAATCACTTTTCTAAATTCGTTTACTTTCCTGTTGCTACACGTCACGTCATCTCTTGTTTGTAAATCTATTCATACAATAAGTGAAGCACCCCCCTGTTGTGCCACATGAACTGTAAAAATTTTGCGTGTTGCTGTTTTGCATGTGCATGATATTTTGCGCTTGGTATTGATATAGCCCTCCTTAACCTCTCAGCAAGTGCAAGGGTAGAGTCCACGGGGCTGTCCCTGCTTCTGCTGCGAGGAACCCCGTTCCATGGGAATCAGGCTTTCAAGGTATACAGCGTAGCATGAAACTTGGAGAAACACGAACTCGGTAACTACGCTGTGTTTTACTGTGTACGTGTTCTTTGTATTACAGTGAAAGTAAAACACAGAGCATTGCATTTCCACCATTACCAGAACATAATCTTAAAGAGCAGTGGTGGTAGTTTCTCTCTGCAGTTCCCAGTGCTGCAGATCTCACCACAGATATGGAAAGGCTCAGCATGAGATAGCAAGGAAGTCATTTGTCACAGCTAAATACAGAATAGCTCCATTCATTTATGGATTGGTTCAGGGGTTCTGAAAGGTGCTGCTGATACTGCCTATTGAGCCAGAGAAGATGGGGGGAAAAATCAATCTCACTTCTCCATCTGTTTAAGCGAACAAAGAATTGCGTGTGGAACTGAACAGAGCGAGTCAACAAACCTCACACCAAACAAAAAAGGAAAAGAAGCTTTATTTGCATAATTATGTCTGAATCACAGTAGATTTGACAGAACATGTTTCATTCTGAGCCCTAAGGTCTTATTTAGGTGGAGCACAATATCAAATATACTGGCTGTATGTGCTCTTTCTGGGCTAATCTAGTGTCTCAAGGGACATTACACAAGGGACAGCACACGCAGTTGAATGATTTCATTAGTTTATATTCTGTCGTTGTTTGGTTTATTCCATCAGTCTGTTGAAAGCTCTGATAGTGCACTGTCAGATCTCCCTGTGTTGGGTTTTCCGGGGTGGCGTCCTTATCTCTAAAATAGAAATGAAATAAGAAATATTAATGCTTTTCTGATAATAGAGAGATAAGGCTTAACACATGAATACTTGTAAATGTTTTCAGAGGACACTTCAGAAGTGCCTAATGCTATAAATTATGGTTTTATGAGATATTTTACTAACATTATGGTATTAGGGGTTTGGCCCTTTAACCTTTATGCATGTATGTAACTTGACATAATGGAGTCACATGGAATAGCTTTCACAAGCAGTATTACCTCAAAAGCATAGTTTTTTCTGAATGAAAATAATTTACAAAATTGCTGATATTAAGACAATCTGCTGGTATTAGCGGGGTAAATGCTTTAAGTATTCAGAATGCCTGCTGATCATCCATAACTCTGCAGCATCAGGAGGCACTAAAGCAGCAAGATGCTTCGAAAAACAGCTCAACGTTGATAGGCGGAAGCACAATAAATCAAAGAAAAACTTTCTAAATAAGCAGGCACATTTAATGCTACTCTGATTAAACTGTGCAGCAAACAGGTAAACAGAGCCTCCATGCCTTCTCCATCTTTCTGCTAATTTACATCTTAATGGCTGAACTGTTTCAGGTTAGTTATTCAGCAATGCAAGGGACTGATCTGCAACTTTCTCATTTTGAGCGCTCCCATTACCTTCTGCAGGGCTGCTGAGGGCAACTGGGCACAGCCACGGGGAGGTGTTTAAAGATTAACCGGCCTGTGCTGCATTCCAGGGGCGCGAAAAAGCCACCAAAAGGGTGGTTTGGTATTTTTTTTCAGCATTACCGTACGTATTACATGTGACCGCTGCAGTAATTGCACTGGTTGCTGTTCATAAATCTTGCAGTTTGATAGTTCTATGATACTGTTGTGTTTTGGGGTTTTTTTGTTCCCTGGAAGACCTGAGTTTATGAGATGACTATGAGAAAAATCTCAGATTTCACTGGAAGCGTATTTTGAGTCCTTGTGTTTTAATAGGAAGTCTTAAACTGTGAGCTGAGTGAGTTACAAAGGATCAGTTGTTCTGTTGAATGCCAGCACAGTGTGAAGTGAACCTCTGGTTATAAAGGGCCACGATGCAACTCCCACACTCTACCCGCAGGAGAGCGGAATGACCCATCTCTTGAATTCCTGTATCCTTTTTTTTTTAAGAACTCCAAGAAAGGGTTGTTATTTTCCTTTGTAATTCCAGGAAATTAGTATTATTAACAAGGGACTGAGATGCTTCTGTAGGGCATGATGTATTTGAAGCACCAAGTCTCCACCTTACAGGCAGGCATATGCTTAACGTGACACAGAGATGACACCATGGCACCTCTTTTCCCCAAAAAAAGCTCTAGGGCTCTCTTCACACTTGGCTGAGCTGTGCGTCGTTCCGGGGGGAAGAGGTGGGGACAGAGGGGGGCGGGGAGGGGGAGGACACGGACACACGACAGAAATGGGAACCCCAAGCAGAGAAAGAGCTGGAAGTGAGCGGCCTCATGACATTCCATCCCACTTTCCGTCTTCCACAGGGTGTTTGTCATTGGCCGCGAACGACATGAATAGCGCTAATGTTGTCTAATGGTTCCCCTCCTGCACCCTCTCAGCAGGGCCCTCAGTTATGGGGGTGGTGGGCAGCCCTCCAACCACCACCCCGCAGCTTTTGGTGGTGGCGGGCAGCACCCCAACGGCCCCTACTCAGTTTTGGGGGAGACGGGCAGCCCTCAAACCGCCTCCCCTCCGTTGCGGGGACGACGGGTGGCCATTGTGTGCTGCCCACCGCCCCTCTGTCCCGCGGACGGGTCTCCACCGCAACCTTCTCCCTCAGGGGCGTTGGCACCCTGGGAGGAACCGCGAGCACTGCGGCCACGGGTTCGAGCCCCGAGCGGGGCGGCTGGGATGGCACCGGGGCGAAGAGCACGTTTTCCCCCGGTCGCTGCGGGGCGAGACGCGGGGAGGGTCCCGCCGGGACTCCAGCGGGTGCGGGCCCAGCGCACATGTGCGGCCGCCCGGCACATGCTCACTGCGGGCAGCGCATGAGCAGACGCGGCGCGGGGGCCATCGGACATCTTGGGGCCGCCCCGTACGGAGCGGGGAGCGCCGCCGCCGGTTCCCGGGGCGGGAGCAACCCGCCGCCCCCGCGCCTCCTGGCCAGCCCGCCCGCCCGTCCTGGCGCCGGCTGCCTTCCCTTCCCCCGCCTCCCCCGGGCTGCCCAGAGCATCCCTCCTCCCCTCTTGCATTTGTCTTAATTCTTCTCAGAGACAAGATGGCAACGCCGGCGGCGGTAAACCCTCCCGGTGAGTAGCTGCTGCTGCCGTCGTCGCCCCCTGCGCTGCAGGGAGACCGTCTCGCCCCATGTGGCCCCGCCGCACAACAAGACCTCCCCCACCCCAAAGCCTTAGGCACACACCCACCCCTGGGGACGCCGCGGTTCCCGCAGCCACCAGGGCCGGCAGCCCCCGGGCTCATCCCCGGTCGGCGGGGGTGCGCTGGCTGCGGGCCGGAGGGGGCGGCGGGGGGGGGCGGGCCGCCCCCGGGCCAGGAGCCGCCCACCCCAGCGGAGCGAGCGGAGGCGGAGAGCCGGGAGCCCTCGGCGGGTTCCTGGGGCTGGAGGAGCCCGGCTGCTTCCTCTCCCTGCGGGTTCGCTGCCGTCGGGTGTAGGCGCCGCAGAAGCCAACAGTTTTGCATAAGCATTCGCGGTCATACGGCGGGATGAGAGAGAGTGGAGGGGGGGGACGGGACGTATCCCCAGGTGGGAAAGGTGGCCGTGGGACAGCGGGGTTCGGCTGCTCTGGGAATTGGTAGGAATATTTACTTTTCTTCTGCCTGGTTTATTGCCGGGCAGCAAAACCGGCTTGGGAAGCATTGCTTGGAACCAAAACAAGGCGTTGAAAGTGACCCAGGGCACCTGGGTGCCTGCTGGGTCTTTGCCATGTGTTTATTTTTCTTGCCAGAGGTGAAATAAATATTTTCTGTTACTACCACACTTATTAAGATGTGAAACTTACTAAATTTTTCTCTTGGAATTTTGGTGAGGGAAGACATTTCCTGACGTTGTGTTACGTGTCTGTGAGGTGCAACATCGATTTTGTTGAGCATGTGATGGAGTCAGATGGATTTGGATGAAATGCCGTAGCATGTATTTTGGTGATGTAGTTGGATCAACTTGTTGGATCAACAAGTGTCCCGCATTAAAAATAAGCGGGACAGTGCATCTTGTGCTGGGCTCCATACTAACGAAGAGTAATCTTATGGAAGGTGAATTCCAGTTTTAATATATGATCGCTTTCTGTCATTTTTTCATAGAGTCAAGTTCAATTCTGGCAATTAAGGGCTTGCTTGAGTAAATGCCAACTAATGTTTAAAAGCTGTTCTTAGATTAAATCCTGCTGTAGCTGGTTGTGTGCTTGTCATGCTGAAAGTAAATATTATTATATAAACAATTAATTTGGTTCAGTGAGTGTCAATAAAGTAAACAGGAACAGATCTGTGCCAATCAGATTGAGTTCTAATACCAGAATTCTACATATTAAATTAAAATCAATATTTAATGGAAGGTTATTAAAATGAATATTATTTAGCTTTCAGGATATCATGTTACGCATGATAACGGAGAGCTTCATTGCATGTGTACTTAGCTAAAATCGGGGAGCTGTTTTGCCAACAAAGCTTTTCGACTTAGGTTTGGTTTACCATTCTCCTATCTGCTCATCCAAGCTACACATACAAGGAACAATTAGAGGTGAAACCACTGAACACAGTCTAGCCTGGTGGTCCTTTTGCACCAGCCATTCCTGGTTTCTGTCTTTATCTGCTTGCAGGTGAAGCCACAGAAATATGTGGTTGCAGGTGGTACGTTGTGCACGCACCGCAGAGCAGGCTCAGAGTAGGGCTTCAGAGAGCGTTGTGGGTTCACTGAAGAAACATGAAAAAATATGAGGCGAGAGCCAAGTGTGATGTGCATCTCTGTGCAACCACCTGAAGCAGTTAAAGTGGGATTGTAGCGTAGTCCTCATACTCTCTTAAGCACAGATTGCCAGTCCACTGGAAGGATGAGGAAGCGCATTGGTTTCCTGAAGGGAACTAGTACTTAGTGCTTGCGAGGCTGCAGGAGCATCGTTTCACTCCTCATCTAGGCAGTTGGGACAGATCTGAGCTGAAAGACAGCTTCACTGTTTTCTGTGCGTGAGCGTTGCTGTCAGACACTCATAGCTGTGTGTGGACAAAGTCAAAATGAGGTTTTGAGCTGTGAAGAGGTGAGGAAGGGAGACCTTGCGTCTCTAGTGCAGTGCTGAGTTTGCTCTACCACGGACAGCAGAAGATAGAGCTGCATGAAATGCCTTGATTTGTGCTGTGGATTTTTTAAGTCATAATCACAGAATCACATCAGGGATTGGAAGGGACCTTGAAAGATCTTCTAGTCCAATCCCCCTGCCAGAGCAGGAACACCTAGATAAGGTTGCAATAATCTGTTGCTTTTGGGTTTTGTTTGTTTGGGTTTTTTTTTTTTTTTTAATTAACTGTGAATCAGTACGGAGAAACAGTCAAAAGCTGTACTGAGAGGAGTTTAATACTGCTATTTCCTCTTGGGTCCAGATCCTCAGCTGGAGTAATGTAAAAGTAGCCCTGTTAGTATTGGTGAAGCTGTGCCACTTTACGCCAGTTGGCTTTCTGATCCACAACATCAGGGTAGCACAATAGAGAGATTAACTTGTTAAGCATCTTTAATGATGATTAGAAATTACAATATGATTAAATTTTTATTAAGCAATTGTCTAGGGTTCTAATAACAGTTGATAATTTGGGCAGAACATTAACTTGCAGCTACCACAATACAAATACATGCAATTTTAGTCATATTCTAGATAGTGGAATGGGGATTAGCAGTGACAGAAAAGCTGGGTGTTCTGTAATTCTGGATGTGAAAGTCTTTCAGTGTGGGATTTCATGGTACAGCACCATGCACTGTTTTGCAGCATTATCTACCCTCATGCATTAGGTGCAGATTTATCTATTTATCTTTTTTCCATCTTTATTTTTTTTAATGGAGAGTTTGAGTTACGAAAGTTTACAGGAGTCTGAGCAGTTTGCAGTCTGTCATGGCTAGTACTCATGGGAATTCCAGTGTCAGGGACCAAATTGTGGGGGTAGTATCACCTCTGTGGCCTTCCTGGGCTGTGTTAGATCTAAACTCATAGCTCTTTTTGATGAAGGTGTTCATCCATAGCTGCAACCAGACATCGCACTGACAAAACTTGGGGGTTCTGTGAGATAACTTCTTTGAAAACCTTTTTTCTTCCTCTTCTCCCATGCTTTGCCTTGGGATTGGGCTCTGGTTAGAAGTACTTTGTTCCTTTGTCGTAATCTGGATGACTAACTGAAGTGTGAAGCACAATAAAGGTGTGTGGGAAGCTCATCTGCATTGGCACAAAGCATCAGAGTTAATTTATTTCCTCCTGAAATAAGATTGGCATATTAAATGGAATTTAAGAACAAAAAAATTGTGGAGGTGTAACAAGCATTTCATAAATTACTGCTTGCAGTGAAGTAATTTAGTGCCATGTCTGTTTTAAATGTATTTATTTTTGGAATGCAAACTTGTCCATAACTGTTGGTACTTTGGGGTCAAATTTTGCTTAACTTGAGTGCAGTGCATGAAGTAGTGATTCTTACATTAGCCAAGTTGGGGTGAAATCATAAAACTTAAGGAATTCAACAGTTCCTTTTCCTGGGACATTACTTGGTGTTGGGTGATGAGTTCCAGTCTGGCTCAGTCTGATGAGTGGTCCCAGAGCAGCAACTTTATGCTGTGATCAGATGATGTGAAATGGACTGGTTGCATCCTTTCAGTTTTTCCTTGGGAACTACCCAGAGATGTATTGCCAAATGCCACAAACCCCTCAGTCAAGTCAGAAGAAATCATGAGATTTCAGAGTTTATCTGGAGTTTCACTAGAGGGTAGATCCCATAGGATGCTTTTTTGGCTATGTTTTAAGATTTTGTGAATCCTTGGGATTGTGTTCTTATACGTAATTGGAAAAAAAATAGTAACTAGAATGTTCACACAATCACTTAAGGTTCTTTAATGATTTTTTTTTTTTTTTTATGGAGGACAGCATGTTCAGAATGGCATCTGATAGAGATGTCATGAAACAGAGGGAAGAGGTGAGCCCTGGAAGGAGTTGCTGTGGCTTAAGACATTGCTATTACAACTATGGTTAGCTGAAGGGGGCTAATTTTAGTCTATGGCTGATCAAAGATACAGAAAAAAGGGGTTGAACCCTGAAGAAAGGTGGTTAAATAAGCTGCCTTTATTTTCTGTTTGTAATGAGTAAATAGCAAATTTTGTGCCATACCAGTGAGAACTTGTAACTCGTCCCTGCGTCTGGGCTCTTGTTTTAGGCAAGTGCATTGGGTTCTGGGAGCTGGTTTTGTTTGTATGTGTTTGTTTGACTTGGTAGTTTAAGTGGAGCTAAATCATTCTCATGTTTCTGCTGGATGTTCTGACAACCAAACCGTCTGTTAGCCAGTCCTCCATTTGCACTCAAGTTGCTAAGATATTAAGTGCTGTGGACAAATTTTCTTGATGCTGCCCATGCTACATTCCCCAAAGGAAATAACTTTCCGAAGTAGGAAATGGGGCCATTCTCTTCTTTAGTTTCATACAGTTTTGAAAATGATGATTTAATTAAAAAAAGAAAGAAATCTACTTCAGTGTTTTAGATTTCAGAATTGTGTAGTCAACTCAGAGCCCCAAAGTTGTGTTATATTGCTGCAGTAGTAGCAGCTTTGCCCTTCGTTACAGTATAGACTATCCAGTAAGCTCCAAAGTCAATTGAACAGCATCCTGAGGAGTAAATGGAGTGTTCTAGTGAGGTAGGTTATGGGCTCTGATGCTTCTGGGATGTACCTTCTTTCTAAGATAATGTTAAAACATAGGTCTCAAAAATGGAACACTCATTAGCTAATGGGAGGTTTTTCTTCTTGCATTATCGTATCTTCTTTGCTGCCGAGTTGGTCCTTACTTCAGGCAGACTGTGGTGGGAGATGATAGTGCCTCTTGAATTGTTCTGTGATAAAGTTTTGTCCTTCAGGACAGAGTACAGAACAGTAACTTGCATTGGAGAACTTTCATTTTTTGATATTCCTAATATATAGGGCACACAAAACATTTCAGGATATCTCTTCTATCACAGAATATTTATTGAAAATTTGCATATGTAGCTTGTGGTTAGTTCCAAATATTTTTTTTTTCAAATAGAATAATGTTTCCACATGCCTCTTAATAAAAATGCAAAACAAAAGAGATATTGCTGATTTCTGTAATGCCAAATGGTATTGGGGATTTTTCTTTTCAGTAAGAAAAATTGCTATAGAGATTAAGTAGCAAAGGAAAAAAAATAGCCATTTCAAAACAGTCAAGGCAAAATAACACTATTGATGTAGTGATTATTGTTATTAAGAGGACAGAAATGGGGCTGTCATTATGAAAATGTATTCGGAGATTATGCTTAAATGGCTTGTGAAGATCAGATATGTGTGTCGTTTAGGGTAATTTTGGGGGGCTTACTGCCTCATAACTGACAAGTAAGAATGGAAAATGTGTTAATTCAGTGCTACCTGCAGAAAGTACAGTGTTATTAAAATTTGCAATAGGAAGGGGAAAGTGAGGTCTTGAGTTTAAGGCATGGGAATTTAGATCTCAGGTCTTGTTCTAGATCTGTGGCAGATTTTCCAGTCTATCTATAGCACATTGTCTTTGGCTGACCGGCAGTATTTAGAGATCAACAAATTGGCACTGGATGAACAGTTCTGACTGGCCAGCACCGTGGAGTGCAGAGGCACTCCCTTGGGTGCAGGAGTCTGCAGCTACGTTCTGTGCTTGACTGTAAGAACATGCTAAGTAAAGGTTATATGGAAGAGAAATCTGCAAAGACAGAAGTGTTCCTTTTCCCATCTGTAAAATAATTGTGCAAAAAAATTAGAGTTTCTGGATGATACAGGCAAAAATTTTGAAATTTCAGAAATCATGAGAGGGCACTTTCTGTGTAAACATTTGGTGTAGTTTACTTCTTGCTAACAATATTTCCTTTGTCCAGGTGTAAATAATTTCCTGTCATACCCCATCTGTATCCATTTTTCTGTCAAGTGAGGAAAAGAAAAATTTCATAAGGCTGCATTTGTACATTTAAGTTAGCTGCTGCTTATAATCCAAATAAGATAGATGCACATTGTAAGAAAAGACAAAACTTTATAAAATTAATAAATCATGGTCTTCCATTGTTTAAAATGAAAATCCAAATGAAAATTAATTGATTGAATTAACCCATATAGACCAAATATCTGCTTTTTGGCTACTCCAAAAGGAACTACTTTGTCACAGAATGTTAGAGGATTTCAGCATTTCTGGCCTTTAAAGTGCATAAATCACACAGTTGGAAACTGGTACCAAACATAGAATGCCAAATTTTTTAACAGGATCTGATTCAAACTTTAGTTGAATCAGATGGATCTTGGTTTTATTGTTTACATGGATTAGTGGCCGTAGTCATGTGATAGGGTAGTGAATTAGAAACTGTTTTCAAGATAGATGTAATTTCTTTTTTTTTGTACCCAAAGCACGCTAGTCTTCCTTGGGAAAGCCACCTGCACGGGGAGAGAGAGAGAGAAATCCTTTATTTTGGATACTCTACACGTTGATGAATGTTTCTAAACTTTCTGCTTCCTCTCTCTTTTGTCAGATTTTATTTCCATTTTGCCTGTCTTGAGTATTTCTGTCCCGACAGCTTCAGTCCCATTTCCCATTCACCTGCCTCTGCCTTTCTTAAAACTCCTGTAAGTACTGTATTTTAACTGTAGTGCTGGGCTGAGCCATGTACTGACTTCTCAGTGGCTGTGGTTTAAATGTAAATGAATCCTGACATTGTACCGGTGCTATTCCCAAGTCTTTCAATAGCTTATAAATTCAGATTCCATTTGGTAGGTAGCATCTGAAGTCCCCCTTAGAGAAAAGCAGTACTTTTTTTTAAAGTAGCAACTCTGCTGCCTTCCATGTAACCCACAAGTACTGTAAGGTATAATCAGTTGGCTCAAATTAGGAGCCTGTATTAGTTTACGTCTGCTCTAGATGTATATATGTTGCTGTTTTATTTGAGGACAGCTCATAACATTCACTTCAAATGTTTAGAGTTGGGCTGCTGCAGTTTTCCTCATCTAAATGTCAACTGCGTGTGACAAATAGAATAATATAAAATAATTATAAAAGGGGTGTTGAATTGTTTAATTACTGGCTTTGCCAGCATGCAGATGGGAAGGCTTTTCAGGTAAGTTGCTCATACAAAATGCCTGAAATGGATAGTAATTAACAACTGGCTCTTCATTCGTATGTTAATTACACTGCCATTTGTCCTGGTGCCTGTCCTTGTTTCAATGTTCAGTTACACTGAACTGAAGCGTTCACTTCCTGGCAAACACAGAATGTATCAGAACAGTTTGACTCTCAGATATATGCAAATATTTTATGGGAAGAGGCATGCCAGTAAATCACTGAGCTGCAAAGAACAAAAACACTGCATATTTGTATTCCTCAGAGGTAAAAGCAAAACCTGTTTCTGTGGAATATACAGGCCTGATTTTGAAAAATGGTCTTCAGTACTTTCCCAATAATAATCCAGAACACAACTGCACACAAGTAGATAATTTCAGGGACTTGTTACTGCTGGTTCTCTCTGTTAGTAAAGGTAGGTAGACATCTGGGTCCTGTTAAATGCCCTTGCAATGTATGTATTTTTAAAATGGTGTTGCCTGTAATATCTGGATGGAAAAATCAAACTGAACTGGAAAGCTTTTAAAATTTAGGATAAAACTGATTATTTTGAAAGAAGGAGAATTAAAGTAACTAACTTCCAAGAGCAGATCATGTGAGTGGTGTCAGGCCTTACTTAACTTACAGTTTAATTCTTCTGAGAATGCAGATTGTCTTTTGTTATTTGGGTGGTGTCTTGCAGAGTGCATGTCTAGTCTCCATATACTACTGCGATAAGTAAAAACAGACTCAGTCCTGTCTGCCTCTCTATTATTCAGTAATGTCCTGAAGAGGGCCAGGCGGGTAATTACGTGGCTGACCAACACATCAGTATTAGGGTAGTATTTTAATTTGCTGAGCTTCTTTTATGTGGAAAGCGGTTAATCTGCCCAACACGCAGTGACCCTCAACTAGTGGCAGAAGTCAACCCCTGAAATTAGGTGCCGATTGTAACAGTAGCTGTGCAAAGTGGATTGTAGTCATAAAACTAGCTATAAAATGGCACTAGCTACTGCGTTTCACTGCCCTCTGAGTCATGTTTGGTCTGTTTATTGACAAAAAATGTTATTACTGGTGGTACTGCAGAGCAAACGTGGCCACAGCTGAGCTGAATTTCCATTGTTTCATGTCCAACAGGCAAAGCTGTTAGCTGAATTTTGAGTCCAACTATAAAGACCTGAAGTACTGTTAGCTAGAAAAGCTTGGTTTGAAATGCTAAATTCTTGTGTTCCCAACCACTGAGAGGCAGCTCATTTAACTGTTGAGGCTGTCCCTGTGAGAGACTTTGGGAAAATGGAGGTCAGTCTGATGAATCCTGTGAATCATGTTAATATCACATTATATGGGGACACCAATGGTTTCCTCAGATTTTTATTATTATTTTTTTTAGAGCGTCTTTAGGAGATCGCCTGGCTTTCTGCATATGACTCTGTCACCCTGTCACACTGTGCTTTCTGTAGTGAGTAGTGGTTAGACCAGTAGAAAATAAGGCTGTACGATGAAAACTTCCCTTTATTTTTATGACATTTACGGCAGCGTTAGGAGTACAATGGCAAGTTGTTGGAGCTATGTCAAGGTTTCAGTGTTTCCAGGATAAATTTTTGTTCGGTTGATGGTTTTGTGTAAATCAGATATTTATTTTTTTTTGGTTTATGGAAAAAAAAAAAAAAAAGAAAAAAGAAAAAGTTTAATTTGCTGTGCAATCAGGTTTGTGGGAACAGCAATTGCATCTTAGCTGCTTTGTATTTTTTGCTTACCGGTGAAGATTTGAAATATGCATTTTCATCATTGAAATTAAAGTAAATGAACCATCCCTAAATAAAACACAGGAGCGTTTTCAAACTCTCTCACGAGGACTGGAAAATAGGAATACTTTCTGAATGCATGGGCACCTTTAAAGGGTGGACTATGGCCCTGATAAATTGCTAGTCAGCTCCTTTCTTGTAGGTATCTTATCAGACCAAAGTTTCTGTGAAAATAAGGGCTATTCAGACCTTTCGTTGACTAAGAAGCGTGGTTGGGGTGGAAGAGGACCAGTGCCTCCTGGAGTGGCCGGGACCTCCAGGCTGCCTGGTCCCGAGGTACCATCCATGGTGCTGAAAAGCCACCAGGGTCAGGGTTCCACCTCGGGCACCACGGCCCCCCTGGTGTTGAAAGGCTTCCACGGGTGGGTTTGAGCTGCATCGCTGAGTGAGAACCATTTGAGCTGTTGAGGACGTTCCATTCTCCTCGCTCTCTCATCATGGTGGTGATCTGCGGTAAAAAGGAGAGTGGACTGCTGGAATGAAGAGTGTCTTAAATGAACATAACAGTCTTCCCCAAATGCCACGTGTTGAGACCTGCAGAATCTAAATTTTGCAGTTCCTACTCAAGTCCTTAAAAAACATGTAGTGTCTCTGTAGATTCTCTACCAGAAGTTGTCTGCATGAAGGAGTTCAGGTTGTTCCAAGTGAAACTGTTTCCCTTTGTTGCTAGATGAGGCTGGACTGGAGTCTGTCTACGAACAAAACATGCTTGGTCAGACTTATGCTATGTGTAACCCCTATCCAAAAGTAGCCCAGCACAAATATTTTAGAATAAAATATAAAATTTCCATTATGGATACTTACACAATAAAACAGTAATAGAGAATGTTCTTATTTCTTTGTTGTTGATGGGCATTGTGAAGTACATATGTTTATGTGAGTCTTGGGAGCTTCTTGTCATTTATTCAAGCCTGAGATTTGGTTCTTGAATGATCATAGCTTTTGGTTTTATTTATTCTAAATTAAATTGTTTCTGGACTTGCTGTACTCTGTGACGTCTTCCTTGTACAACAAATGAACCTGTGCCTTTCTGGGGTGTAATAGCCTTTTAGATAAATATATCTTGATACTCTTTTGCTCTTCAAACAAGATAACTTATGTTTCCAAATTGTTCCCTGGCTCAAGACATAATCTTATTATTTATTATTTTTCGATGGTGTCCTTCCTCCTGCTTCTTAATCGCGTTGGTTCTGAGCTGTAAACGGGACTGAGGCTTATGATGGTTTTTAACATTTGAGTGAAAGCTGACAGTCTGAATATCTTTTGCTTTCCAAAGTTTTTCCTTTTGTTATATGTGTTTTGCTTGCCAGCTTCCATTCATGTTTTTAAACAGGAGGCCATGTAAACATGTAAGAAACATTTGAGGTTAGGCAGCTGTAGGATGGCACTGTAAAACAAAATCTTAGTGCTGGGGTGCAATAGCTGAATTAAAAGGTGCTTTTACTTGTTGGCATTTTGGTTGAGTAGAATCAGCTGGAGATGGGTGAGTGGGTGGAAAGAACATTAACATGAAGTTCATGCTGAATGATGTTTTGCTTGAGGAAAACTATTCATTAGTCTCATAGCTGGCACATGCCTTTTTATTACTTCTCTAAAGTAGTATCTGACTACTTTGATGAAAAGGTTGATATGACATTAAGGAAGTGGTTCTGCCTCATCTACTGATGATGTGCAAAAGCCTTTCTGCCCTTGGCAGAACTAAATAAGACATAGGCAGCGCGCCAGTCCTCACTATTCAAGGAAGGGCATACATGTGGTAAATGTTTCAGGGTACACAGAGTCATGGCTCCATCTCTCAGAGTGTTAGGTGTGGAGGTTAATAATGTTATATCCGAGTTCAGCTCCAGAACGTGTCTCCACCTAAACCCCTTTGTTGGTATTGGTTATTCAAGATGATCTTAAGGACAAAACGTTCTTTCATCATTGCTAAATTTAAAATGACTGCGGTAATTATGAGTAAGAATTTCAGAGACCAATAAATTCTCACTGCACAGGAAAATTCTTGGCTGTTAGAAGCTGCCTGCATTTTTCACTTTTATTGCTGCCTGGATATCTCATGTCTGAGATCTAACCAGGAAAGAAGACAGTCTTGTAATACAGGCACTGGATAGGGTTTAGATTTACTACAGACTTCCTGCTTAACCTCTGACAAGTAATATCCCCGTGCCACAGTTAAGTCACCTGATTTCTGTTTCCATTTCTCTTATCTTCAGTTCATATGTCCTATTTGTAAGGCTATGTGTTCTGGGATGCTTTTTTTTTGTATGCATCTGTTATAAAATGAAGTATCTGTAGGAGAGTGTGGAGTGTCTATCCTTGAGCAGGCAGAGGTGGTTTTTTTTCATTGTGATGTACTAATTGATGTTTTAATAACAGGCTTTTGTTGCAACCATATTTATGTTGGATTAGCAAAGATTTTTTTCTCCCTTTGGGAGGAAGAGGATATAAAAAAAGCAGAGTATACAGCTTCTTTCTCCTTGGAAACAGCAGATACCATTTATTCCAGGCATATGAATAACCATTAATTTCTATTTTCTTTATACAGTAGGTATGATGTTGGGATAATGTGTTTTTCAAGTGTCTTGACAAAACATACACATGAGGATAGTTGGAGAGCTGTTTCAGTGCTGAACCACCAATGATCCACCTAAAGTTTTAATATAGCCTTTATAACTTACTTCTTGCTATCCTGACTTACAGTTGCTTCTGTCACTTAATTTGCTTTTGAAAATGCACTAATTTGCTCTCAGCCAGTTACAGTGTGAATTAAAATCGAGAGCAAATTTTTCATTGCTTCATACACAAAAGAGATGATCAGGCTGTGGGAAAAATACAGTTGCACAGAGTGAAAATTATGAGATAGCCTTCAGCTGTTCGTTGCATGTTTGAGAGTTGAATTTAAAAGGCAGGAAAATGCATTATATGGGGGTATGTGGTTAGTATGTTAGCTGCTCTTTAAATCAAATTGTTGAGCTGTCACTGGAAGTAAATCCATTTTCAGGAATGAAATCATGATTCTTTCTGATGTTGAAATGTAATGATGAAGAACTTGCAGTGATACCTTGGTAAGTGCATTTGGCTGCCACTAGTTGTTTGCTTTGTTGCGTGTAGTCCCTGTAATAGCTGGACCCTGATCACCAGGTTTGGCATTCAGATTAATTTTATATGTCCTTTCTACTTGCCTGCGCTGCTCTTCAGTCAGCAAATATCAAAGCAAAAACATGAGTTTGGTCAATATTTACAGACAAATACTCCGCTTGTTTTTTTAACAAACATCCGGTTTGTTTATAGTGAGGGTTTTTTCAGTATCGTTCTTCACTTCTATATTCGATGTATCCACAGAGTTGTCTGTATATTTTAGGGAACAAGTGGCTTGTAATGGATGTTGAATCATGTTTAATATGAATATGGGAACATGGAAAATAATGTTGTATTGTTAGGTGTTTTCATTTGTTTAGTTGTTCGCTGGCAGAACATCCAATGAATTCTTGTACTTTATAATTCTGAAGAGGCAGTGAGAGCATGGCCATTACAACTGATCACTTCTTCCATACCTGGAAGAGCTTATCTGGAAAAAGCAAAGTATGAGATTCAGTATTCTAAAAGCTGTTCAGGGAATAGCTCTGTGAATAAGTTCAGCAGAAAAAAAGTGTTCAAAATTAATGACAAATTCTTGGGTGTGTAGTAAACCTAAAGTAACACTAAGGAATCTTCTGCAGCAGAGTATAGCAGTATTTTGTGTTTACTATATACCTATGAAGGTTTCCCATATGCCATGATGTTTAGGTGTTCTATTTGAAACATTTGTGAGCATGAAAAATTCTAGACAGTAATGCAAAAAAAATGTAAATACGGCTGCCTTAGAACTTCCAAAAGCCTGTGGACTTTTATTTTTTCGTTATTTACAGACATACAGGATATAATATATAATATTACCTAAAAGGCAGAATGTTCTAAAAAACATAAGTAATGATCCTGGCACACTGGAAGGAAGGAAAATCACTAATACCTTTTTTTTGTAACTTTATTTTCAGGTTCTGAGAAGCTCAGCTTCAAAGATGAGGGTAGCTGCTAGTATGGGTTAAGACTTCAGAAGATGTTCTGAAGGTTGTCCTCTGTGGGAGGTTAAACTGAACACATCCAGATCTCTGATGGATGCTGGTTGAATGTTCTGGGAGGACTGGTGTACTTTTTTCAGGTGGCGTTTCAAGGTCCAGTTTGATTTGAATCTGTAATTTTTTTTATCCCTTGCCCTTTTCTATGGTCTGAAGGCTGGACTGCAGTGCTTCATAAGCTGCGCCTGGAGTTTGGATAAATAATAGTTTGGGGTAATAGATTCTTGAAGCAGCCTATTCACTTGTACATCTTGTCTGAGTCATACAAAGTTTTTCATCCTTGTTGCTGCTGTGAGAAAGAGGTTTCTCCCATCTTCAAAGATAAAAAAAAAAAAAATGTTCATCAGAAAAATCGTCTTTGACTTACTGGAAGTGTTCAGTAAGGAATAAAATGAACTGAAAACTTAATATGCAAGGCTCAGGCTGGGTTTTTGAAATTGAGTTTAATGTAGTTTTTTCCCCCAGCAACTTTTAGACAGAGAATGTGGCATAGGAAATTGTGAGGAAAGGGGGAAGTACTAAACCACACCCTGCTTTTAGAACATGTTTTGTGATGCACAGTGATACTCTTCTTAGGGCATTTCACGTAAATGTTCTTATTCTTGGTAATAAATTAGGATGTGGAAACACCTGAAAGGCCAATTAATTATCATAACATCAAATAAGCATCATTTGCTTGTTGATCAAGCAGAACTGAAGTCATTAGTGCTATCAATAAAATACTGTTTAATGAAAACAATAGCATTCTGATTACCCAACGGTGCCCAAGGACACTGTAAATATACTGATAATTAAGTATTTGGTAATGCAGGTTGATGTTCTGAATTAAATTTAAAATTAACATACCCTTCTGAGGCACACGTAAAAAAAAAAATCTTTGTAATAAGTAATAAAGGCTTTTGAAGGACATGAGTAAATAATTTTCAATGAATGATTTAAATCAGTGGTCTAAATTTTACGTCTTTGTAGCTGGACTACGTTGTTCCAGAGCTTTCCACAGCTGTTTGGGAGTGGATGTTTTCTTTTGTGTGGGTGCATCACAAAGGCTGCAGTTTGGTCAGTGGCTTGCAGGGCAGCTCATGGGACGCCACCACAGTGTTGGGTTTAATCTGATGGAGTTTGACAGTCACCGCTTCCTCAGAAATGTCATGCAGATCTTTCATGGTCTTCCTTAATGGCCCTTCCATGACTTGGCCCACTAAGATGACTACCAGAGATGTTTTCTCCCAGTGATTAACCCGTGCACTCTTGCAGTAAGAAGGTCAGGTGGACAATACTACTTCTGTCTCAGTCTGGCTCCTTGGATTTTCAAATTTAGGATAAGTTTTATAAATCCTTTCACCTGTGAACGTAAACTGCTTAATGTGCCTGACCACCTCAGTGAAAATGCATTGAAGAATATTTATGTGGAACAATGATAAGAGAGGACCGGGAATGAATTAATTCATGAAGATATCTCTGCTCATTATTGAAGAAATATCTTGTCAAAGTTCTTCTAACTAGAACCAAAAGTTGCAGTCACAAATACTGCCTTGCATGCTCATGAAGTATGCTTTTATTGCAGTTGACAGAAAATACGGACAAGAATCAAGTGGGTTGGCTCTTGAGTCAGATAAAATTACTTTCATGGGAATTCTGTGCATTTCTGGGTAGAGAGGAAAAGTAAAATAGTTGAGAGGGCTTTAGGTTACTGGGAAAGCTGGGCTACCCCAGATCTGCATTTACTTAGATCCATTTTGGTCAATGTTGTAAGCAGATTTATTATCCATTACCTGTATTTCATTGCATATTTACAGCTATTCAGTATGTCTTATGTAGTTGATAGGAGTTTAGAGCACTGTCACCTTGTTATGTTGTGAACTCAGGAGAACCACAGTATTGATCTCAGGTTTTTCATGTGTATACCATTGTAAAGGTTTTAATAGCAGTTTCAAAATTATTTCTGCTGGATTTGTACATGAACAAAATAGATTTGTGATCAAGCACTGCTGTTTGCTTGAAATCTAAACTAACTTCTATTGCTGGCAAAAATGTGCTAGATAGATAGTAGAAAGCCAGTGTCCTTGATAGACGATAATAGAAATATTATTTCAAATAAATAGTTTGAAGATCAATGAATAAAAATGAAGTTTCAAGAAATGACAGAGTAACTGTGCAATAGTTTATCTGCATTCATTGTTACTATTTATTTATCTTAAAACAATTGCACTAGAATTTCTAAAAGGATATTAGCTTGTAAATATCTTTCAGCAAATATCTTTTCGAACAGGGAAATGAAGATGACTTTGGGGAAGTGCAAATAGCAAACATAAATAAAACTTGTACAATATAAATAAAACTAGTAATTGGTGATCTAGAACAAGGGCATACTATGGAAAATGCTTGGTTTCATTGTTAATGGAATAAATTAATAGTGGTAGGTGTCTAATTTCTTACTTTTGTAGAAGCATACTTCAGAAATGCTGCCTCCCCTGCTCATGATGTATAAAGTTTCTTTCCTGTCCCAAAAGAAAGATTTTTCAAGTCCAGCATGCCTTTTCCAGCACTGGTCAAAAGTAGGTGCTTGAAGGAGTATAAAAATCAGAACAAGCATGTGTAGTGCTTCCATTGGGTACCTTCCTACGCTCCATATATGTGTGACTCAGAGGCTTCTTGAGCCAGGCACGACACTTATGTTTTGTAGCACTCGGGGGATTTCTTTTCCCCAATTTTGAGCAGGCTCTACTAAGATCCTTGTAAGCTTTTAGCATCCACAGCTTCCCATTGTTTGGGGCATCCAGAGATAATCATGACTGGTCAGGAAGTCTTGGCAAAAGTAGTAAGGGTATGGGAAGATAAAAAAGGTGCAAGGTGTGGGACAGTTTGGTGGTGGTTGAAAGAGTTTCACGTTGCCCTTGAGGAGTGGACAGGTTTTGAGTGCCTCCCACAAGGCAACAAGCAACAGAGTGGGAAAAGGAATCTAGGTTTTAGCTGTTCTGTTTTCTACAGCCACTCATGAGGGTGGCCAACAAGGGACCTGACATTGAGCAGGGCAGGAAATGAGTAATGGTTGGTTGAAAGAGAGGGTTTTTCTTTCTGTGTAGACAGAAGTCCAGTCTCGCCAAGTCTTAGGAATGCAGAGGCAGATGTGACAAAACTTGGACATAACTGAAATTAGGATAAAGCTGATGGTATGGTGTTGTGGGTTGTTTTTTTTTTTAACTTGAACTGGAACAAATTGAGAGTTACCCAGTTGGCTCTTGTCTTTTCTACTGAGCAACAAGTCTTACCAAGCCTTTTAAACAAACAATTAGCGGTAATCTTGTGGAGCAGGGCCACGTGCAGGTGTTTTGCCCAAGTCAGTATTATTGTGCTGGCTTTAGTGTAGCTTTAGCTTGTTTTGCAGCTTCCACTTTACCTCCTGGTGTTTTACTGGCTGAAATACAGCATGTGTTCTGTTTTAGAAAAGGGAAAAAATGTCCTGTATGTGAATTTCTAATTGAATGCCAACCAAAGCAAGCTAAATGAAACAGACTTGTTAAATGAAGAGTTAATGGACTGAGCGTGATCTGTCTCTGAGAAACTTGAAGGAAAGTCATTACACATTATTATTTTTTCATCGTGCTTTTTTTGCCCAGGCTGGGTGTGTGCTTCTACAATTCTTGTGAGTTCATTAATGGGTTAGCTTTGGCCACTTCTGCATAACAGAACAGCCATATATGGCATTTGCTAGTTCTGATGCTATGTAAAAATTATGGAAAATAACTTTGAATGTTACCTTCTGTTTCTTGCACACAACTTATAATTATGCAGTTATTTTTGGCAGATGCAAAATGTCAGAGGAGGAGGGAGGACCACCATTCATTTCAAATGGAAATAATGCTTTGTTTGGGGAGCCTAATTTTTTTTTCCAATTTATTTAGTTCTTTTGCCACATGTCACTAATAATATCAATAAAACCAGGGCAAATTAAGGCACAAAATTGTTAAGTGAGGAATTATGTTATGTCAGTGAGTGATCATATATATACTAGCCTGAGACCAGGTAGGGTCACATTCAGACAGCATAAATGATCCTGCTGCTCTTGGCTGGTTTCGCTGTGACCCTTCATGTAAGCTAAAGACCCACTTCTCTTCTTTCAATAAAGGTGCCAGCAATCCTGAAACAGCCTTTCAATGACAGATTTTCATCCTGTCTGCAGATTGGCCTTTTATAGTGGCTGCCCTCCTTCCTTGCCCGATTTGCATGTGCATTTTTCCACTTGTGACTATTTATACCTGAGCGTTGGAGGCTCAGGTTGTGTTTGCAATGGATGGATAGTCCAGGTCTTTGGAATTGCTTCTAGCCTGATTTTTAGTGCACTTCCAGACTTTGGATGCAAGAAGTACTTTTCTTCTAATGTGTTTGTCCATTATAATTGTGGTGAAGACCTAGGTGCTTTTCTGCTTGAGATAAATCCCCAACTTCTGCAGTAAAAAAGCCTTTTGAGATTTTTAGACCAAGCCACATGCTTAGGTTCGGGTGCCAGTCTTCATTCTACAGCGAAGATAGAAGCCTTGTTTTAATTCTGAGTGGGTTAATTATTTTCCAAGACCAGAGACATGCTTTCAGAACAAGAGCCATTAATGCCTATTTTTTAAATTTTCTTCCTTATTTTGAATTCCAACAACCTCTTTTTCTTGAGGGGAATGGTCAGCAGTCACTTGTATTGGCTTATTAGGAGTACAAGAAATAGTTAATCTTAAGCCAGAGGCTGAGTAGATTGAGAAGAGGTAACACGGAATTATGAATGAGAAGTGGAAAAAGAGCCAGGAAAATAGGCATGGGCATGCGTGAGAACGTGAATTGGCACCATGGCATTTGGCAGGAAGATAGGAACAATGAAGAAGCAGCCTCCCTTTCCCTGCTTCCCAACCTAAGCTTAGATGAAAATGTACATCTTCTGTCTGTGCTTCAAGTTGAATATTTTGTCTATAACAGTCTCTGCAGTAGGTGCAGCTGTGGGACTCCAGGTCTTCTGGATCATGCTAAAGGCCATTCTAGTTTATTTGGTTGTACATGGGTTGTTGATCATTCAGGCTGAGAAGGCATAGGCAGCAAGCATGCATGTGGTCTGCATCCTTTTCTTATGCCCCTAAAAATAAAAATAAGTATGTCAAAATAGCATTCAAAATCATATAGGAGTATACTGCATGGAATAATTTTTGGTGTTACAGATGATAAGATTGATGGTTCCATAACAGTTTTTGGGTGCTGTGCTTTCTGCATGCATAGTTTTGGATGCTTCAGAGAACCCTGATTTTCAGTGTCGGCTGTTCAACCTGCAGGGATCTGTCTTGCATTGTCCCTCCAGTTGAGCAGTTAAAGTGAGAAATCCACTGAAGTAGACCAAAATTCTCCTTGTCAAGATCTACTTCTAATTCTGTGTCTGCATCCCACCTTCTTTTGCACCTCCTGGTGGTGTTGCTGGGCATGCAAAAAAGTGTGGTTTCTGCTGAGATTCCAGGACTCCACAAATGGGTTGTGTGGACGCAACAGTGAAGCGTGGAGGCATCGTAGATGATTTCACCTCTTTGGCTTCAAAACCTGCTCTCCCAGTCTACTGATGGCAGATTACTCACATTGCACTAACGTTAGCATCTCCTCCGGAGTCACAGCAGAAAAGACTGGGCAAGATAACTGGATTTGGCCTCTAGACTGCCCAGTAAGGCCACTTGCTTATATGGTTTGTCACTGTCTCTGCTGGACAGCCAGTCCCCCTGCAAAATGATCAGCTTAATTGCATCATCTCCTTCCCCTTCGTGTATACTTAACATTCACCTGTGATGCTGTGATGCAGGCAGATGATAAAGCTCTGATTTTAATTTTAAAAAAGGGAGCGTTTCTCTGGTAGCTACTCACAGTATGCCCTCATTTTTCTTCAAGGTTATGGGGGACACCCCGCTCTCCCCTTACACCCCAAAGTAGAGGGCATTGTGGTGGAGGGGAAATTTTTTATTTAAGTAGAATTTGTAATATTCTTCATAAAAGTCCTCCCTAGCTTAGTAGCTGTTTCTGGAACCTAAATGGTTAAAGTAGAAAATGTTAGTAATTTTGCTGCAAATAAATTGATCAGTATGCAAGACGGTTGTCACCGGCTGAATCATGGTCCACAGTTAAGGTAAACAGATCTGTGATGACATTTTCTGAGCAGAATACCAATGCTGCTACATTTCTTCCCAGAGGTTTCTGACACTTCTTATATGCGGATAAAATTTCTCCTCAAGAAGGTTTTGTTCACGGGAAAGAAATAGCATCTTTGTGGAAGTCTTCTTTAAAGGTGGGATTTATTGTATTTCCTGATTTATTTGTTACTGTAATTGTGTTAAGAGCATGGAAAGGAATGTTTTTGCTTTTCTGCATATCTCCTCTGTGCAGTAGATCTTTCTGATGTGGAGTCTATTTAGAGTATCTGGCAACAGAATGCAAGTAAAATGGTATTAACAGAGTTATCAGAAACAATGAAAATGTTTGATTTTCATATTCTCTGAGAGTGAGCTCTGTTTTATAATCTCTGTAGCTAACATGGAAAAGCAGTGACTGAATATACAGCTAGATTTTAGCATAAGTGTTTCTGTGAAATATTTTTGGCTACATGATGGCTTCGTATTTTCATTGGCATGTTCTGAAGTAAGAGATACAGTTTAGTTTATTCTTAAATGTCTCTGTGCTAAGCAGAAAAATCCCTTTTGCAATCGACTGCTCTCAAACCTTTTTGCTGAGACGCATCTAACTCCCGTATGATTTCAGGGTATGGAAAAATACAGTTTCCGAAGAAGTTTTTGCAATCTGCTTTCTGAGAACACTTAAAATGTCTGTGTACGATGCTGTTCACGGGAGAGGGCATGTTCGTAATTCTGTATTTAGCCTTAGATCCACGTTTACTTGGAGGTGATTGACATCTCAGCCGTTTTATGGATTAGCGGTTGGAAATCTGTCACGCTGGTATTGATAAAAGTAGAATCTCCTTCATTTAATCAGATGCTGGTATCTGACTTTAATCCCATTTCTTACAGTAGATGCTGAAGGATAAAAGAGCCCTATGGAGAGTATGCTCAGTGGTACCTGACATGTAACAGCAAACCTGGAACTGGTCATTAAAGTTAATGTTGGGGATTCAAACTTTGTTGAAGTTGGTGAAGGCATTTCTCCTGTGGGTTTCGGGTTTAAACCTGGCCCTCTCCATGCCTGGCGTGTGTGAGTGCGGGGAGTGTAGCCCGAGTGGCTGAAAATAGTGTGGGTAACGGGACCTTTTGTAAGGCAGGCTTACAAAGTCTTGTCATGCACAGCATCTGGCTTTGCAGCGAGATGTAGGGCTGTGGTGTCTGGAGAGGAGCACAGCACAGGAGATGCCATCTCTGGAGCCATGGAGTCACCCGGCCAAAGAGCTGGGCTTCACTCGGAGGTGGCTCAGAAAGTCCCAAATTCCCAAAGTCAGAGGTGAGTTAGAGCTGCATTTCAGACAGTGGGTCTGAGGTGGAGCTTGAGATTTTAAAGTCTGGGCTTAAGAGCCATAGTTTAATAATTCTCGGCATAAAAAGCGAAGTCCACGTTCATCCTGGAGTGTTGCACCGTCAAGTAATTCGTGCTGTGATTGTGGTTCACGTGCGCTTTCAAGGTATCCTTGCGCAGCATTTAGATTGCTTTTCGTATTTTGCTTTGTGAAGTGCACAGTAGCTGGTTTTGGTACAGATCTCTATAACAAAGTTTGAGAACATGGAATTTATTGGGAATAAACCCCTGTATTTTATCCCTATGGTTTTAAGGTACATTTGCAGATTGTCTTTTATTTCAAAAAGATCCCTGAATATTTTTGGGGCTGACCTACGCATGGTGCTGGAGGAAAGTGTAATATCGAACCAGGGGGTGTTTAGCAGTGAAATTAATTCTGGATGGAAGTGGAGGGACTGATTCTGCGGCTTTTACATTGAGCGCTGATGTCGTACCTGGATTAGTGTGGCTTCTCAGAGATCCCCAAGATGAACATGAGTATTAATGTAAGGATCAGGCCTGTGCCTACACGTGACCATGATAAGACAGGAGCTGTTAGGTGTCATCTAACTGGAAGAATAGCCGCTAAAGACTATGTGTGGATTTTATTTTAATAGTGTTTATGTGTTCTTTGGCAGATCTCTAGGTAACTTTCTGACTTTGAAATTAAATATTGTGTGTATTTTTGCAGCAGCAAAGTGATTTCTATTTGACACTAAGGAACTTATGTCAGATTTTTTTCAGAAAACTCCCTTTGGTTGGCTGTTATAGGTGATTTTCATGAACATTAAGTCTGACCTTGTTTTACTTGCTGAACATTATACCCTTATGCTCATGTTTTAATTTTGGGTAAAACAAGCAACACTTGCTTTATTTCTGTTGGCAGGAGGAAAGTCCACTCTCAGAAGGTCCAACCTCAAGGAGAGAACACATTGTTTCCTAATGTTCATTGCTGCTGAAACACTTGTGAACATCAGTGTTAACATCTGTGTGGACATGAGCCTAGAAATGTGATCTTTTTGATTGTTAACCCAGCGTGTCCCGTCCAACCATCTGCTCTGCCCCTTCCCCCTCCCCCCGCCTCCCTCCCAAAAAATGTGTATATATAACCAACTTGACACCTGCTTCTGCAGTGCTGGCCTTTCATGCTAATTTGGGCTACAACAGAGTAGTTTCATTTACTTTCAAGAGTAAATGCTTGCCCTAAACTTATGTGGATGCAACTTCACACTTTCAGAAGGTCACCCTGCTGATTTTCTTCTTTTTTTTCAGGTCTATGTCCGATGCAAACTCTTCTTTTTTATTTTATTTTTTTTTAATGGTAATAGTCTCCCTGGATACCTCTCTACCACAATATTTCTATCTGAGATTCCAGTCTATGGTTGTCTTTTTTACTCTCTCTTCCTTGTTTTCTTTCCAGAGCACACACAGACAGGTCACTTGTCAGGGGCTTTGTCAGAGAAGCAGCTGACTCTTCCATCAGATTATTCTTGCACCTCTGCCCTCACAGATTGCCCTCATTTTTTGAGGTGACATGTTTCTACTTTTCTGACCATCCCTTTTCATAAATGGAAAAATATCATCAAAGATGTGGTGCTTTTGATGCATCCAGATGAGTAGAGATGGAAGTAATGTAGGAAGCAGCTCAGATACATTCCATGGTCTTCCCCAGAAGTTCTTGTGGCCCGCAGCAGGGAGATGCTCTGTTTGTGAGAAGAATTTTTATAGCCACAGTCTAGAGCTTGTATTTCTGCACAGCCTTCCAACGTTGATATGGCTTCCAACACCCAGCTGGCTGCAGCTGAGCAATGGAGTCTCTTTGTCAACTCTGTCCCTCAAGTACTCCTGTTGTGCACTGTTGTGAGGAGCTTCACTGCAGGTCAGGTTCTGGGTGCTCCATGGTGATGTTGCTCTTGGAGGTGCTTTCTTTGCTGTATTTGCTACATGGCTTGAAAGAGAACCAACCCTTTTGGTTTCTCCATCTGCAGAACTCCAATTCCTTTGTGTCAGGAAAGAAGTCTGGCAGAACTGGCTGCTTTTGGTAGCCATGTATGTCCAACCTTGAGAGCCCTGTGAAAGGTGCAGTAGGTCACACAATGACGGGTGTCTCTTTGACATGGGAGACCCCGAAGTGAAAAGGTAAATGGGGTGTCTTACACATTGGTGTGTGTGCAGGTCTGAAACACCTTCAGACTGTTGCATAATGGAAATTCTTCTGATTTGAAAGGCCTGAAGCTTTCCTCCCTCATACCTGAACTCTCACATGGATGATCTATTGTTGCAGAACGCTTTCTTTCAGGTGTTTTTGCACACTGAGATGACTGAGCCTGTGGTTTGGCCATTCCTCTAGCCTTTGGTTTTTTTCTTTTTCTCATAAAAAATACACAGTTTCTGATTTTCATTGCTATGTGAAACTCACTACCCTTGGCTCTTACGTCTTCATACATTAAAGGCTGAACATAAAAGCATAACACCAACTCATTCAGCCTAACCACAGCCATCTGAATTGAACATCTGATCAAAACTATCTCCTTAGGTCTCCCCGAGTTGTGAGCAGTGAGAGCAGGGGACCTATAGCAAGATATTTACTCAACCTATTTTGGAGGTACCTCTAAGCATGAGGTGCATAATAATTGCAAGGATGGTGTTTTGTTTCCCTTTTAGTGATCTATAAAGTTACTTTAAATAACTAGCTGTAGGTTTTAGACTTTGAAGAGTAGATAAATCTAACCCGTAGCCTGGTTTTCCATCATCTTTGTCTTAGACTGAAGAAAATGAGGTTACACGAACAGCACATTGCAATTACAATTGTTAAAATACTGCTCAAAGTTGATCTGAAATAGTTATACAATTACTATTTTAAAAATAATCTGATCTTCATGATGATCTATACTGAAATATGTTTCTGAGTGACAGAGACACTTTACAGGTAGATTTATTATGTCTTTCACCATCTGTTTTAATAAATGAGTGAGCAGAGCATTTCAAAATGACCTTTGGTTCTATCCATGAAATGTGAGTTTGAATGTTTCAGGTGAATTATTGGCATTAGACTGCTACGGGTACTTATTCTGGAAATAGTGATTTACCAGTTGTTTGGATGCTCGTGCTTTTATTTGTATGGAAATATTAATATACATTAATGTAGCATTTCCACACAGCAGCGGCTTTAGGCACAGCAGGACTTTCCATGATGTGTTGTTGCAGGTAGAGACCTGATTGTTTGTCCTTGCACATTTTGTTGAAAAACATTAGATGAGCACGTTGGTCTGTTGCTTTCTAGCTGAAAAAGAGATAATAAAAGCAAACGTACTAGAAGAAAATAACATTTTATCTGTTCACTGATTTCATTATTGTTTGAAATACATAATGGATTTATACAAAGTGTGGCAGAAACGGAGTGCTCTGTAGCCAATGAAAGAACTTGGATTCCTGTTTCCATAATTGAAGTTCCTTTGTACTTACCTGTTGGGAAAAAATAGGAAAATTTTATAAGATTTACTTCCCATTAGTAAATATATTTATTTGTAGCTCTGCCAAGTTTAAGAAAAAAAAAGGAGTGAAGTTGGAAGGAGGATGCATTTTCTTTCAAGATAATTAAATGTTGTGATTTTACCTCCAGAATGAGTGAAGTATAGCTGTCTTTAAAACGTTTTATTGCTTACATAGTTTACAAGAGTTGCACAGAGGCAAAACATGCTTAATCCATGTGATACGGCAAAACACTATAAATACATTATATTCCACTTTTCTTTTTTGAAGTGTAATGAACTGTTATTAATAGGTTGTAAAAGTACTTGCCAGTAGCGGTCTGAAACTGTTCCGTAAGGTGTGCTCTTGCTGTTCATTGGATCAAAGTTTTGAGGTTTGGAGATCTCATTAACCTGTGGCTAAACCCAGAGCACTGGCAGAGGGATGAGTATCAGCCTGGATTTTGGGCTTGGTTCTGCACCACAGAAATACAGGAAGCCTTGGAGCTCTGTTGGGTTCAGTCGCATCCTCTGAATGCCACCAGAATAAAAAACGGTGTCATCTGATGATTCATCCCTGCTCTAAACTCTTGACCTCCCTGGCAAACTGACAAGTTTTTGAAGTTTTACTAGTACCATGAACCACAGCTTCATTTGTCTTGGGAGTTCAGCTCTGCATTTCTCTACAGGGCAGTTTAACTACTGTAAAAGGCAGTTAGCCTTCATCTGACAGCCCCTCTGAGAGGTAAAATTAGAACCATTAGGTAAACTGGAATACAGAGGTATCTACCTGTGATTATCTCTGTCTCCCAAGGCGCTTGTAATGGCTGTTGACAGAACTGGGCTTCTCTTAAGGGGGCTGTGAATCTGCTCATCTTTGATAGAAGACCTCTACTTTTGCTTAGAAATAAAAAGGAGATTTCTCTGTGTAATTTTGAAAGGACCTTTCTCTAATGTTGTCATCACAGGTTTCTTCATGAAGATAATGGATTAAAGGAATGTTGTATTTTCTTTTCCTTTCTCTTTTTCTACCTCTGCATTGCAGAAATGGCATCAGATATTCCTGGCTCCGTGGCCTTGCCGGTGGCACCAATGGCAAGTGGACAAGTGAGAATGGCAGGATCCATGCCTTCCAGAGGAGGAAAGCGCCGCTCTGGGTAAGATGTTGTTTGGGGTTTTTTTCAGCTCTGAAACTGGAAATGGCTGATACTGAAAAACTGAAAATTTACCTATATGTGCATGTTGGCTGTGTTATGTTTTTGTATGTAAACTACATCACAGCGTTAGTCACTGATGGTTTGTTTTTCTCTTCAATGTATCTCCTCTTCCTGCAAGATCCAACTTGCTAGTAAGTGTATTGTTTGTTGCTTTGCACACTTCAAAAGACTTTCAGGTTTGGCAAAGCATCCAGAAACAGTTTGGATCGTGTGGCTCTTGTACATGTAATGAATCCATGTTGCCTGCATCTGTTTAATCGCAAAAGGTTTTATCACATGAATAAAGGTAGAAGAAGTGTTCTTACTTGCACATGTGGACTTATCCAGCTTCATCTAAAGTTCAGACTTGGAATCTCCCAAATAAAGGCCTTCTGTTGAAAATGTTCTCTTTATAGTCCCAGGTACAGAAAAAGCACGAGCAGTCACTCTTCAGAGATTGTGGTCTACAACATTCTAGCTCTCGCTGGAAACTCAGCACAGTCTCTCTGATTCTGGGAGAAAGAGCATGACTCAAGTTCAGCCCTTGCATGAGCTTGAGGGCTCAGCTAATGGAGAAAATTTGTTTTATCTGACTACAGAGGTTGGTGTGGCATAGGGATAGTTTTTCCACATCAAATTTCTCTGTAGGAACTCACACTGATCCTCTGAGAAAAGTGTGAGGAGTTGCAGAAGAGCAGAAAACCACTCTCTAGTATTAACAAAACCCCCCTGTTTTTATCAAGTTGATCACAAATAGCAACTTTTAGGTGATGCTTCCTCTGAGATATCTGTGATCTGAAAGTGCCTGCCAAAGAAATGGTTAAGTCCACTATTTAGCCCTAAATATGACAGCGGTAGGGCTTAACAGGAGCGATAGCATGGGTAAAATCTTCACGGATGGACACCTAAGGAGAAGACATTATTCCTTGCGAGAACCGCTCTAGGGTTTGTTCGCCAAGGTATGTTGCCTGTTTTAGATGTCTGTCCTGGTAACAGTGCCAGAGTCTCAGTCCTGGAATGAATTAAACTGGGAGCAGGTGGACCTCGCCTCAGGCATAGAGTTAAGTTGGTGTGATCTGAAGACTCAGGGTGATCGTTCTGAGGGGAGTTCCTTCGGACAAGATAATTTGGAGATTTACTCCCACTGAGAGTGCTTCCATATGCCGAACTAACTTTAAGAAACTGGTCTGAGAAACTCCTGAAATGTCTTTTACAAGCATCACATTTTTGTTTTGAAACTGTTCAATGAAAAAGCCTTTTCAAACTTGCACTCGAATGAGAAAACAAAACATTAACATCTTTTCATTGCTACATAGCATAGATAAACTTTTGTACTTTTGAGTTGCAGGGTAATTGATCTCTTCTTTGATCATAAACCATGTCAGCTGTGAACACCAGTTTGCAAATTACTGTTGCCAAGGGTTGATGCTGCTGACTGTGAAATCTTCTGATTATATTAAATAATAAGTTGATATTAATTGAAAGCTATGCTTTAACCATTGCATTTTAAGTATCATAATCTACTTGCAAGAAAGCGGAGTGGGGGGAGGGTGGGAGGAACAGAAAACCGAATTATTTTAAATGTATTTAAGATGCAAATTCAGTGAGTAATAGAGTATAGATTTGCTGTTAAACCCAGATGGTGGCATTTCATCTGTGCACCACCGCGCTCAACTAATAGCCCTTCTCCAAGCCTGAGCAGAGGGTGCTTTTTTTTTTGCTTTTTTTTTTTTTTTTTTTTCCAGTGTGTATGTATTCAGACCTTGAGGGAAAGAATGACTGCTGTGTCTAATTCCTCCTAGCTTCCCTTTGAACAAAGTTGCAACCAGCACTTGGTCCTTTCATTACTGTCCTGGCGATACATCTTTGTACACCTAAATCCTTGGGCATTTTAGAAATGAATGCTTTGTGTCAGGCATAAAGGAATGCAGCAAGTAAACACAGTCATCTTTTCCAGCTTCGCTTATCTCTGAAAATTGTTTCTTTTCTCATAATTGCTGAGGCAAGCTGGCAGAATAATTGCTGTATGGACTTGAATGTAGATCAGTTTAAACTCATTGGCTATCCAGAAGGTGTTTCTGCGATGTAGGCATTTGGCTTCATTGACAGCTTGGAAAAATATTTTTCCTTTCTATAAATTATACCGAGTACTCTAGAAAAAAGCTGACAGCCTAGCAGTGCAGGAGATAAGGCATTGCAGTGGTCAATGACTGCCTTAGATTAATGTAATGTCAATTATTTACTTAATGTGTTTTTTCTTTAGGCTTTGCTGTATTAGAGGATATGGGGCTTTTTTAGCCTTCCCAGGTTATCTGTGCTTGGGGAGGGAGGGTTGTGGGGTTCTTTTGATTGGTTGGTTTTGTTTCAGCTCAGCCTGGGGTCTTGTCTTTTCTCTGACCCAGAACTGTAAGATCTGGGGAGGAAGAGACCTCAGCCCACCAGCCTCTCTTCCTCCCTCCCTCCCTGGGTGTACCCCCCGATGTTGGACTGAACAAAGGGCTCTACTACAGATCCCCATCTGCTTCTCGGCTACATCTGCTCCTCATCCTCCCTGCCTGCCCCCTTCCTACCCTTGGGTATTCATGGCCAGCCATCTTTTGACATTTCTTGGGAATTTTAACATAATCATTGTGTTGCAGTATTCAAATTCTCTCCCATCTCAATTTTTTAGCCCATGCAGGACCACCTTCTAGGGTTCTAGGGTTTGGGGTTTTTTGGTGTTTTTTTTGTTTGGTTTTTTTTTTTTAGTATGAAAGTATTTCCAATTAAAAAAAAAATTGAAAAATATTTTTGTCACAGTATTTGTGGTACCCACGCATCTTTTGAGAAAAATGTATTTTAATAAGTACCTCATACGTCAGGCCTTTTCACGATTGACATGAACAGTGTGAAAGAGGAAAACAAGATTTATGCTGTCTCTTCAAAACAAAAGAGCACAGTTCAGCTCTTTTTTAAAGTCTCTTTAATGTGAATTTTAAATGAAGATAAAAGATACTCTTTCTGAAACTTCTGAAATGATGTCATTTGTCTTCTTGGAAGCTGCTTCTACTGTATTGCTCATGTGCAATATATTCTATTTGTACAGAAGATCTTATCTGTCAGGGTCTAAGGAGTTTCTTGGAATAATACTTTTATATATTCTGCTAGAGGTTACAACTGATTCCCCATCTTTTACTCTGTCTTGCTGTAAAGCACATGTGGTGGTTCGGGCAGGACGTTGGAATCACTGACTTTATACCTGACATATCTTTTATTTTGGAGGGGAGGGGCAGGGTTGAAAAGGTTTTTCATTTTGCACAGTGAAATGTGAAATTAGGAAACCTATTTATTAACACAGATGTGACAGAGATATTTGCTATTGCATTTTTACAAATATTGACATCGCTTATGAATTGCATGTTTAATTTCTTACTTTTCTTGTAATCTTGCATTTGGAATGAAGTCAACATTTTTGGGTAGTTTAATAAAGCAAAGGTGTTATTTAAAGATTTAAGTCTGCTACAATGTGGTGTTGCACTGTAGGCACTCAGACCCTGCTGCAATGAGCCCACTATAAATGTGGTAGATACTACTGAGGGATACTAACCCATTAACATTTTGTAAGATGGGAAGGTGGTACCCAGCCATCCTGGTGAATAGGTGTGTTAGTCCCGCTTATTCCTTTGAGAGTAGGAACATAGCACAGGCAGCAGGATCAAGTCGTAAACTCTCATCAGGGTCTCTGTAATTCTCTGCATTACATTCCGGTAATAATACACCAGGCTAAATGTAGGAGAGTGAGTATTTAATTTTGGGAAGAAAATCCATCTCTTAGCACCCAGCTGGAGTATTTGGCTGGAAGCTAAGAATCAAAGGCACAGGATCTCAGTGTATTGGAGGGGAAGGGAAGGAAAGGAGTGACAAAATTAATCCATCCCAAATTAAAGCAGTGTCTTATTAAATCCCTAAAGAGGAGTCTTTTCCCCACAGGTGTGTATATTTCCTGCAGCCCTTTTCCCTTGAGTTTGAAACTGGGGGTCTCTCTCGGTTGTGGTTCAGTTGTGGTTGAAACCAGATATGCCTGATGTGATGCTTTTGTGAGTGGTTTCAGGGGGAGCCCAGTGCTGCTCCGAGCATGCCCTTGGCTTGTAGATCTGTAATGTTGGCTTTCACATTGTCAGTGCAGGTAGGAACGTTGCAATTGAAATCACTCAGAAGCTTGTTCTAGAATGTGACCTACAGGCACGGTGTTATACATGAAGAAGAAGCAGGTAGGTAAGAGGAGACCTTCGGCTAGATGATAAACATTAAATCGCTGGGAGTATTGTACATGCAGCAGGTCTGGGGAAGTCCCAGCCGCTGGTGCCAGCGCTGGAGGCCACACTGGGGTGCCGGTGGCTGGGTGGTGGGTGAGCGGTAGAGATGGGGCATGGGAGAGGGTGTTGCCGCTGGAGGTCGGTGTTGGTCTGCGCGAGGCAGCGGGGAAGGTCGCTGGCTTTGAAAGCAGATTTGGTGGTAATTAGGTGAGAAAAAATGTGATTTACAGTGAAAATGATGATCGCATCAGTCCTAAGCAAATTAAATACACATCCTTTCTGAAGACTCTTTGGGGAAAATGGTTTTCCCTCTCCTTCCTCTAGAAATGAATAATCACTATTACCATCTGGAAAATATTACTGTGGCGACTTTTCTAATACAGTTTCCAGTTCCTGTGCTTATTTGCTGCCTTTGTGCTGATTGTACGTAGATCGCTGTGACTCAGACACATCTTTTATAGGCCAGTCTGTCTTGGTTATCAAAGCTAGGAAGCAAGGAGGTGTTGCCTGACTCTGTGCTGATGCTTTTTAAAGAGTATTTTTATATCATTTCCACATTCTGAACACACAAATCTTAATTTTTAATTGATAAGGTTTTCTTTTAATAGTGAGATAAACATCACTGTCACTTTGCAGGGTCTTTGCCTTTAATAGGACATATCTGCTGTTAATGTGGGGAGTGTTAGAGACATGGAATCTGTAATTGTATGAAGTTTTATTACACTGAAATGTTAAAATGTTTACAGTGTTAAAGAAACCTGACAAAATTGTTTGCAAAACAAAACTGTGATTTCCCTATCTATACAAATTACACTTAAGTGACTGATCAAGGTCTGTGTATCATAGTAATGTATTTTCTTATTGAAATAAATGCACTAATACAGTAATTGTACATGATAGTTTTATATCAGCTTAATGGCAGAGTCACCTGCTTATCATTGGGATATGTATTTCTCCACCTCTTTTTAAAGGCATCAAAATGTATAAAATGTTTCAGAAATAATACTGTTGCATAACTTTGTAGTGGCTTAATATCAATGGGAAGGATACAATCACGTTGCCTGACAGGAAACTGATTTAGGTGGTTAATTTAGGAAGTTAATCTTCCTAGTCTCTTGGTGTAAGAAGAGAAGAAAGAGGTTCCTGCGTTTTGTGGCTCCCTGGAGGAGCCTAACTGCAGGGCTGAGATTTGGCCCAAGGAAGAGCTCGTCTCTTTCACTGATTTAAGAAGAAGGTCTGGGACATACACCAGGTAAGTTAGGTGAACAATGGACCTACAGGTCATTTCAGTAATGACGACAGCAGTGCCGCAAAGTAGTTGCAATCTGCAGACTGCCTGGTAATTTGTGTAAAATTATAGGTGATGCAGGGCGAGTCGAAAGAATGTCACTGCTATTGATTGTAACTGCGGTGCACAGATAATCTTCTTAGCAGGGAGGCTGGGAGTTTATTCTGCTCTACTTTTAACAGGCTTTTTTCTTTAGACTGGGGCAAAAATAGTGGCCTGGTGTTTATTATGTCTACAGGTTTAGAACTTTTTTTCCTTCAGCCTTAATTTCAGTCTGCTAACAGAGAGTCCCCACTGATTTCTCTGAAAGTCTATCAGGCCTAAGAGATACTACTTCTGACTGTCTCACAAGAACTGCATTTCTGTAGTATTTCCTTTTAATTGTTAATTTTAATAGTGCAGATTTCTGTGGGGAAGAGTAATGATTTATTACTTTATTTTTTAAAAAAAACTTTTTCCTGGCAGTGGATGAGCTAATTTTAGGGGGTCTGGAGAATATGAGCAAGACTGGAATCTACAGTCGTTAACACCTTCAGCCCCAACATAAATCAAACAAGGTTGAGAACCTCTGGCTTGAATGTTCATGTCACCATTGCCAACACCATGATTACTGATTTGGCAATCTTGCTTTTACAGAATGGATTTCGATGATGAAGACGGGGAGGGACCCAGCAAATTTTCAAGGTGAGCATTTACGAAGAGTTGGCCAAATCACTGACTTCTTTCAGTGGAGAAAGACAGCTGTCTCACTACTTGTGTTTTAAAGCCAAATTGAACGTGACTGAAGAACTTGCCAAAAAATTGACCTAAATTCTATTTACAAGTTTTTATCAGCTTCCTCTGCAAATCAGACGTCCTGGCAGAAATCTGCCTAATGTAGTTATTGGATTACAAAGCTGACTGTTTGTCATAATTTTGCTCTGCAGCTATGTCAAATGAGAGAACTTGTGACTTTCAGCTTATTATTTCAATTGCTGTAGATGAACTTTGGTTATTTGACATTGCTGAAGTTGTCTCTCTGCCACTGAAAATGAATTTTAATTTTAATTTATTTCAGATGTTAACTGCTTGTTAAGACAATATGACAGATCCTAGAGGTGTGGGTTGTTTTTTTTAAGATTAAAGTTCATTATGTACTATTTGGTGTATCTGAATAGTAAAAATTGCCAAAATAAATGTTAATTAACATGGAAAATTCTAGGCTAGAAATACAAACAAACATTACAGCATCATTGCCATTTTTCCACTTTTCCTTTTTTTCTGGTCACACTGCATTCTTTCATTAGAAACTAAGCAGCTGCAGAGAGGGGTGGGTACTACAGATAACTGTTGATTATCCAAATTGTGACTGCAGATCTATAGCAGCTGCCATGCTGAAACACAGCTGCCGCTGCAGGGTTTTGACACGATCTTCCGAGTCAGTCTGGAAGATAAGTATGCTGGAGATGTGTCGTAACACCATATCATAACCTACTGGACCAGACCAGCACCACCGCTGTTTAGCTGATGTCATTTACAGAAAGGATATTCCAGTGTCTGGTGATAAAACTGGTGATCAGAGGGCTAGAAGATACACATAACGTTTGCTAGAAGATACATGTTAGGGGAACGAGATCTGTGATGAATGTAACTGGATTTGTTCCTGCATAAGCATCAGGGTTTCTAAGGCACTGTGGCTCTCGTCTGTCTCCATCCTGGTTTCAGCCTTCCAAAGTTTGGTAGTGGGGAGAGCTGATAGTTTCATTATTATTATTATTGGAGAGGTATGCTGTGCTTAGACTAAGTTGATTTTTAGATGTGAGATCAAAATCTGATATTTAAATCTTAAATGCTGTAAAAAACCCAGATTTTTCTGCTTGTAGGGAGTACAGGAAAACAGTGTAGAGGTGCCCAGGGCCATGTTTAGACATCCTCTACTAGTTGTGCCCTCCTTTTTAGGACTTTTCCCTTCTCCAGATTGCTCACATGACTGATGACTATCTTGCCTCAGTCAAAATTAATTTGATTGGCAAAGAACCGCTGCTTAGATGTTTAAGCTAACCCAGCTGGCTTTGACTGAAGTGCCTGAAGAAGCATGCACACAGAGAGGTCAGCTGGGGACCTGGAAGGGAGAAAAGAGGAGTTGGAGGCAAAAACATCTTGCCCAGCCAAACAGACAAGGATGAGTAGACAAGCCCCAAGCTAGTGGAGCACAGGAGGTAGTGGTGTTAATTCTGTACTCCACATCAGTTAAGACATCTTGCTTCTCGGGGACTTCCAAGCCAGCTCAGGTATCTCTGCATGGCATCTCATCGTCACGTGGAGGCGTATGCATGGACTTGTCACACGGCGGCATGTGGCCATTCCTCATTGAATCTGTCTTTTTGTTTAAAATTTTTTGGGCTCAGTCTGTTCTCTGGGCAGTGTCAAGTGGAATAAAGTGGTGTTTTCACTTGAGTGTTTTGAAGGTGCTGGTGTTAAACACAACATAGAAAGAAATACAGCTCAGGTCCCACTTAAGTTTTCTCTTCAGAGTTTGAATCAGTCTTACTGAGGAAGCCTCATAGAGGAACTTGCACAGTTGAGGTACTAAAAATTATGTTTAATTCATTTCAGAAGAAAAAGAGTTCATTATTAGGTTTGTAGAAGAAAAAAAGATGCTTAATTATGCTGTATTCCCTTTTAAGCTAATACATGAAAGCTTTGTAGCTTCAGAAGCTCTCTGCTGTAATAAATTACATCATTTAGGAAAAGCTAATTCCAATACAAAATGTCACTTGACTATTCTTAAGCAGTAATAATCTTCAATTCTAGAAAAGCCATTAACCTTATTTTGGAAAACCTATATTTTCTGTTTTGGAACAAGCATTTTAGTTTCTCCAGAGGTAAAACCTGTTTCAAAAAAAGAGGCCTTTTTGTAACTATTGTAGCAAAACCTAATTTCAAAGGATTAGTATGTTTTTTAGGAAAGGAAAAGGAGGAGAAGCATGTTGGTTTTTTGGTAAAATGTCACATTGCTGCCTGTCTCTGGGACAGCACTTCAGAAACAGTGAAGCTTTAAACCCACGAGGCGAAAGTCCCATTGATCTGGATTTCCTCCACAGAGCTGCTGCCAATACACGGCATGTACCTGTGTGGGCATCTAATTTCTGGTGGTTCGGGTAGGAATGAGGTACCTGTTTAAGCCAGTTTTAATTTCACTTCTATTTGCCCCTGACTTTTGCCAGTCTTCCCAACAGGCAGTCAAGCCTGTACCTGCTAGAGCTTTTTTTAAAGGCGTTCTTAAATGATGCATTGCGCTTAAGCGCGTGTCTCTGCCCTCCCATGTTATCTGTAGACCATCAGTGCCCTCTGCTGAATGGAGTGGGTTGTGGTTGCAATCTGGAAAAGATACAGCTCTTTTCACTTCCAACACAGCAATGAATATTTCATGGGCTGCTGTCGATAAAAGCTCAGTGGTGTTTTCTGTAGTGGTGCTGATTGTTAAGTTCACTAGGCAGTAAGTGTATGTCAAAGTGTTTCCATAAATCCACTGAAACATGTCTCCAACTTTTTTGAATATACAAATGAAGCTTTTTGAATTGGCATGGCTTGGAAGTTTCATCAGACTCTGTATTCTTTGCTTTATCATTCTCATGCCCTCATTTCTGTTTGCTGTTACTGGTAATAGTTTGCGGTTGTGAACCTCTTTGCTTTCTGCTGTGTGCTGACTATCATGCAATCCATAACCCTTGCGGATTTACTTACTGTCTTTTGTTTCTAGGTATGATGGTGATCAAATCTCTGGTGATAAGGAAAAATTTGCAAGGTAGGCGTGTTCTGTCGAGCTCTTCTGCTGAGAGAAAAGAGAGAGGGATGTTCGTGCCCAGAAAGTCTCAGTACGTGTCCCTTAGCTTAGGGAGCTGATTGTTTTGTTTCTAGGTGGGATGATGATCAAAGTACTGCTCACACAGAAAGGATGGCCAGGTAGGAAAAAGGAAAATCAAATACGGTTTGCCCCCAGTTTTATTTTATATGATGCCATTCTGACTGATCAAAAGTCAGGGAGAGTTGGCTGATCCAAAAATGCTTGAAATCGGAAATACTGACCCTGGACACAAATAGGGTTGGAACAGATCCTGCAGTCTCTAAAACTTAGCGTCCCTCCAAAATTTCCATATAAAAACAAAGTTAGAAATAACAGAATTAGAACATTGTTCTGTATATATGTTTATGAATGCCAGGGTTCTTAAGGCAAGCACTTTTGGAAGAGGAGCACAGCCCCTCTTTTGCTTTTAAGGGTTTAAACGTGAACTAGTTTCAGGAAAGTTTTGGCTGTTTATTGTTTGAATGTTTTCATGGCCAGTTGATTACTAGACTATTACTTTTTAGCTTTTATGATTATAAATGAAGTAGACTGTTGAATATTCTTCTCTTTCTCCTTAGGAAGTTTTGCAGTCTCTTTATTTACTCTTTATAATGGTTATTTTCAATGTTAAGGGATATTAAAATACTTCAGTAGCAATGTAAAATGTATTTATAAATGTGAAATATGTTGAATGTGTGTTCATAGTGTTTCTCTCTTTTCTTGATCACCATTTCTCTGAAAATGCTGAACTTAGAGCAAGCTTCCATCATGTAAAAATGCATTTTTCTTTCCCTTGTCCGTATTTTTTCGCATATGTACATGCTGACATGTACACATGTGTGTCCTTCTGTACATGTACGCTGTCACATGAGATGTTCTGTTTATGTGTGTGCATAGGATCCAACTCCCACGGGCACTATTCTCTCCTACATCTGCACAGACCTGCACAAAGGCAGTTTGTATCAGCCATTTGAAATTGAGAGGTTCACTATTTCGGTGTTAAGTAGATTGTGACCTTAACCAAGGCATAATCTCCTGAATGACCACGGACTGTCGGTGCAGGGACCCGTGGCTGGATTTCCTGAATACCTGATAGTAAGCATAGGCATCACTAGGAATAATAACTCTGCATGGAGCCTTAACAAGTGGTGCTTCTGGAGACAACGCCTCTTGCCTGTAGCACCTATAGGCACAGGGGCAGGATACACGTTGTAATGGAGGGCAAGCCCATGCATCCCTCTCTTTCAGGAAGCAGCAATACTACAGCTTGGATTCTTCCCTGCATTTTAAGAAAAGGCTGCATTAAAGTAGCCCAAAAAAATGTGCCAGGCCTAGATGCTACTTTCATGATGAGTCTTCATAAGAGAATGTTGCAGTTTCTTTTGAAGTTATGTTACTGAACCAGTCAGTGCTGGTGGACTCTCCAAGCCATCACCTTTCACACCTTGCTGGATCAGCCAGCGATCCCACGAGACAATGCCATGCACAGCTCATTGAAATCAGTGGAAGATGCTGCTTCGACACCTGAAGCATCATGTACCTGTCGTGTACTTGTATTTAGCTGACACCTGACAGGTACAGTATGGGACAAATAAGTGCTAGGCACTGAAGTGTTCTAGGTCCACTTGGACCATTTCAGATGTATATGTTGGTGTAATTCCTTAATAGTGATCAAGTAATGGTGATTTACAGTGCGGGGAAAACTGAACTCCCAGATACTCAGCTCCGAAAGATTTTGTTGACTGTCCATTTTGAGAATCCTCAGTTTTGACTCACCACTTCAGTCATATGTTTGCTATAAAGGATGAGAACATTGGAGCTCAGCCCAAAGTGGGTCAGCATCAAGTATTGTCATTATTTCCCTGCTGTGTTAGATTGTTCTCAGACATAAATCTTGATCTGTGTTTGACAAGCCAGATGTTTACTTGCTGTCTTTTGTACTCATTTTATTTATTTACTGGGGCTTTCTTTGTATGTGCTATTATACCATATAGGGTCCTAGTCCTGCAGTCTGACCAGGCATATGGTGTCACCCTGCAGGGATGCAAGATGTTACACACAGCGTTACAGGACTGGAGATCAGTGTTGTGATTGAGTGGGTTTTTCTGTAAGTCTGGCTGGAAGCTGTGAGATGCATCACAGCAAATACGGGAGTTTGACTGGAGTTGTCAGTTGTCAGTTCCTCACATCTTTCTACTTCTTTTTTTTTTTTTTTGTCCTTAAACCAAAGGAGATTAAACTGGTTAAGAGATTAAGACCAGAAACCAATAACTAGAAATATGGCCTCTTTTCACAGATATGGGCAAATCATATTTATCCTTTTGTGGCCTGGATTTTCTGTCTATAAACTGAGGGATAATAGTACTGAGCTTTGTAGAGCGCTTTGCTCTCCGGGGTGAAAACAGCAAAACGACTGGGAAGTATTACAAATTCTTACACTGCTCATGACTGCTTTTCTGTTGGTTTGGTGTTTCTTTAAATGTTCAGGGAGAATCATAGTGAAATTGAGAGACGCAGGAGAAATAAGATGACACAGTACATCACTGAGCTGTCCGATATGGTACCCACTTGTAGCGCGTTGGCTCGTAAGCCTGACAAGCTGACAATTCTTCGGATGGCCGTTTCACACATGAAATCAATGAGGGGCACTGGAAACAAATCTACTGATGGAGCTTACAAGCCATCGTTTCTTACAGAACAGGTAGATTTTTTTTATTTTTTTTTTTTGCAAATGTCTGTTTTCTCTTGTTTGTGGTTTTAAATGATGTGAGGAAATGCAAGAGGAGTAGAATGTCTCAGCTCAGTCCTTCACTGTTGTGTGGTAACTGGTACAAGCTATGTGTCCAAGGTGTGAATACAGACATTTTTTTGTGGCTGTTTGGATTTGGTCTTACCTGTATGACAGAACCCTCTCTCTCTGAAGCAGCAAAGTGGGTGTTCTTATCATTGAGGTCTGTCCATCTGAAAAACAAGCCCCTTGCTTTCTTTCCTCATTGGAAAGGAATTTTCACCTCTAGAGCTGGGTTCTTCCCATCCTGACAAAGATTCTCTAACATAGGTAAAAACAAGTCTGGAAAGACCTGCCTCTCCCTCCTGGGTTTAGAAGGAGGTTAAAAACGTTGTTTAGTCTTAATGACTAAGTTCCCAGCAGCTGAACTGGGCAGAGATGAATCCCATCTGTCCTGGCTGAGGTACTTCTTTGGTTACATTCTCGATGGAAGAAGGAAGGTGCACCCAGTGCTCGAACGAAAACTCTGTTTAACCAAGTGCACTGGAAATTCCTACCACCTTCCCTGTTTTTGAAGTCCTATGGGTGTAATGTGCATTTTTGTGGTCTGAATGATTTAAGCACTTACACATGTAAGTTATGGCTAGAGGTAATACTTCTTTCTAACAGAGAAATGGCAGCTGATGCTGACCTCTCAGGGTTCACATCTATTTATTCTGGCTTTCCTGGAGGGACTTGTGCTGTTCAGCTGGTCGTGGGTAGGACACCCCAGACACTCCTCATTGCAACTTTTTGGGGATTTTTTGAATGTTATAGAATGACAGAGTTTATCTTCATCTTTGTTAATAATGTGTATGAAATTGGGTCTGTTATTCCCTGTATAGTGCAGCTAGCTATGCAGTCAGGTTATTTTTATTTAGTCGACGGTTCAGAATTGATGTGCTCTCTCCACAATAACACAGCAGAAATTGGCAGCCTGGTAAGTATTTCTTGAGATGAGTTATCCATTTCTCTAGTAGGATTTGCCAGATTTTGATCCTGACCTTATCAGATAATACCTGTTACTAGCACACTTAGCCATACTGAGCTGCCTAACCTGGAAAGGGACTCGGATTGTCCAAAGCTCTCTGTCTGAGCTCTTGATGCAGTATCTTAACAAACTCTGGTTATCATTGGAGCCACCAAGCAAAGGCTTTTTGACCTTGTTTCCCAAGAGTGGTAGTTGTCATCCTTTTCTGAGGGAGGTTTTCAGGCTCTGTTAAGCAAAGGTAGTGTTTCTGTGTGATGCATATAGGCTGCTGCTTGCATGTGCAATTCAAGGTATTGGGTGCCTAAACCCAGTGTCTGAAATCAAGGGACAGAAGTACTTTGCTTTAAAGACCTGTGGTCCACTTTCCAGTCCCCAGGTGGGGACAGGATTCTGGATGCTGAACCTCTGGCAGATGCATGGATGTCTCAGGACAGAAATACTCTGGATGATGAGCAAGGGACCGTGTAAAGAAAAGGCCAAAGGGCCAGGAGTGTTCCAGACCCTTTGGATCTCTGAGGCTTCGTATTCACGTGTTGGAAAAAGAAAGCAAGAAGTGGTACAGCTTTCTTGTGTAGTGGCTCAGGGCCCCTAATGCGAGGGGAGGCTGGGGATATCTGTCATTATTCCTATGATGCTTTCTGCCTTTTATCCAGTGACTGTTTAATCTGTTTAATTTACAAACAGAGCTTATCCTGAAAGAAAAAAAAAAAAAAAACAAGCAGCAAACCAGAAAGACTTGTTGGTTTCTTTCCAATTAAATTATTCAAGACATTTAATTAAGGGATGAGTTTGCCATATGAATTATAGCTGTTCATTTCCTCTGTTTGTACTCTGAGATGACTTTTTATTTTTTTAATGTTAGATGCCTATCACACAATATGTAGTGAGTTTTAGTTACTTAATTTTCCTAAAGAACACTGAGATGACCAGATGAAAGGCAATAAAGGGAAACAAAGTGTTGTTTGTTATTAAGATCAGCAATTTATGGCTTGCTGCAAGTTTGGTTGTGTTTTTACATCAATACTACTGTGAAAATTTCTGCCTAGGTTGTGATCTGCTACTAAGATCTCAAGAAAACAATATTCTTTGGCAGTGACAGATGTGTTATTTAATTCCCTTTTCTTGCTGGCATTCTAATCAAATCCTTTCTTTGGAAGGAACTGAAACATCTTATCCTGGAGGCTGCAGATGGATTCCTGTTTGTAGTTGCAGCTGAGACGGGAAGAGTGATCTATGTATCAGACTCTGTGACTCCTGTGCTGAACCAGCCGCAGTCCGAATGGTTTGGCAGCACTTTGTATGAACAGGTTCATCCAGATGACGTGGAGAAGCTGAGAGAGCAACTGTGTACATCCGAAAACTCTATGACAGGTCAGACATGTCTGATATATGGTTCCGTGTGTTATGGATCCCTGCAGTTTCTCTGACATTCAAAACGCCTGGTTTAGAAATCTAGTAAAAATGAAATTCAGCAAGAGTAAAATGCATTTTTCTTGCAGGCAGTGCAGTAATATATATCTTCTTTTGCATGACTACATTTTGCTTTCTGTTTCTTTGGCTTCAGTCAAACCACCTTCATGTAGCTCTGCATTCAAACTTCTGGCTTGGTTAGGTTTGGAATCTGGATTGTTTTCAGGCTGGCTCTGGAAATCTAGATTGTTTGCCTTTCATCCCCAATGAATTTGTGACTTCTTGACAAATATGTTTCTTTAGGGCAGTGTTTATTTTGAAAGGTAAAAATCATACTTTAGACTTTTCCATTTTCATAAAAGTTCCATGCAGTTTGCTAACGGGAATCCTGGGGGAAAAAAAAAACCAAAAAAAAAGTTTTTGGCAGCTGAAAATGTAGTGGATTTTCAACAGGAGGCTTGCTTCTGTAGCAGTAGTGTGAGTTGACTACCTATCATTTTGCACATAAAACTAAACCATATTCATATCTTCATTAAAACTGACTTCTACAGTTATTCATGCTCAAGACTGCCAATAGGAAAGTACCCTTTTCTTCAAGAGGATACATGTATGTTAGAGCTATGAGAATTAGCTACATCCGCTTTTAACTCAAACTTGGAGAGGAGGAAACACAACTTTTCTTTTTATTCTTCCACATAGTAAGTTTATAGCTAAAGGAAAAAAGCTAGGAGAAAATAACAAAATCACAATCCATGCAAAAGTCACATAATTTCTCCTTGCTTTAATAATTGAGAATTCTGACCTGGTTTGCTGGAAGTTTTGGGGTGTTTCATAACTCAAAGGACAGTGATCCAGTTTTGAGTGAACCTGCACACTGTTTACAGCTTCCATGTCAAAACAGTGCCAAATTCATGATTTCCTGTGGTTTGAATGTGATGTGGGTTTGGCAGAGCTTTCGTGTATTCAAATTGGAAATTCTGTGGTGAAAGTTCAGATGCATGGAAACCAAGTGAACAGTTAGGGGAACCTGTGCAGAGCAAAACAGCTGAGTTTCATACCACGAGACTTGCAAAAGAGCACAACCTCTGCTTTTATTATGGAGCATGTAGTACATCTTAACGCATGTACTGTCTTCCTCCAAGAAGCAATTACTCCAAAAATCAGAGCCTCAGTGAACAGTTGTGTTTTGACTTCCAAAAGCACTCACTTAACCTGCTCAAACTAGAGCAGGACTAGATAAACACAGAGCATTTCTGAAAACCCAGCGCTACATATTTTCCTGTTTTAACAACGTGCTTTTCTTTTACACTGAATTCGTCTGTAGCCAGTGGAAAAAGAACTTCAAATAATAGTACTTATAGGCCTAAATCTTTTTCCTGCCTGAGTCCTTTGGAGTTGTCTGACACAGAAGGCCCGTAAATCTGCTGTATGTGGTCAGCTGAACATTGTTTTTTCCCAGTGCAAGGAAAGCATCAGCCCGTTTAGAAACAGCATAGCCTGCTTAGCATTCCTTAAGGTGCAGAGGCTATGCTGGACATAGAAAGGTGCTTTTTGGGGCCTGGAGGGTGCTCATAGTTACGACTGTTCCAAGCAACTGTGAGTAAGAAGGGTGTGTAACTGGTCCTAGCTATATCAGGCAAGTGGTGTGAGTTTTCCTTTGCAAAGGTATTGTGGTTACATGTGCAGGGCAATTTTTTTGGCAATTTTTTTTTTCTCATGAGCCAGAAACGCAACCATTAGTGTTTCTGGATCAAGCGTGGATGTATAGTTGTATGTGCACCATCTCACATAAAATCACCATAGAACAGGTTTTTAAGGTGTCTGATGCATTTTTCTAGCTTTTTAATAAAATTAGTGTAAAGTGACACCATAATGCAGGCCCACTTTTTAAGTGGTTTTGTTTTAAAGATGTGACTAGTTAAGTATATTTAGTTGGTATACTAGTCGTTTTGTCAGCCTGTGGACCATACAGATAAATGGAAAGCTTGAGATTTGTTATACTAAACTTGCATTTCCTTGACCCTATAAGGTACCATTAAATAAGAGAAGCAACCTTCTATTAGGGCCAGCATCAAATTGCTTATAGACAGCATGCAGTAGGACTGTAGCAGCATCACTTTTGCTCCTTTGAGATACCTTTCTGGGAGCAAGGTGATTCTGGAGTCCATTCAACCAGTTCACTTTCCTTCCTGTAACACAAACCATATTGAGAGTAGCAGCTTGGTAACGGGTAGGAATAAAACTTCTTCATGGTGAGGGTGAGGGAACACTGGAACAGGCTGCCCAGAGAGGTTGTGGAGTCTCCTCTGGAGATATATGCGTTCCTGTGTGGCCTGATCTAGGTGTTCCTGCTCCAGCAGGGGGATTGGACTAGAGGATCTTTCCAGGTCCCTTCCAATCCCTGAGATTCTGTGATTCTGTGAATACTGCAGTGAACAGAAATAGTGGGCGCCTTAGTGACATTTGTAAAGAAGTCAAGTAGGCAAACGCACTTCCTTTAAGTCAGCGATTATCAAACGGTTTGAGCAGCCCCCAAGTCTCTCTTGGCTTTCCAGAGTTAAGTTTCCTGCAGAACAAGGGGCAATGCAGAGCTTGGAAGAGATGCAGACCACAAGCCAGCTGTGTTGGACATTTTTCCTGTTCAAAGTGAAGTTCACTGCAGGCAACAGGAAAATCCTCATCTTTTAGTGACTTCTGGCTGTTGAGCACAGGCTCTGCCTGGGGAGATTTGCAAGTGAAAGTATAATGATATGTTACGATTTTTAATTTTGCTTGCTTTTCTCATCTTCTCAGGGTCCATTTTCTCCACCCTATAACTTCCTCCTTCAGCCCTTGAACTGAGGAAGCAACAAATGCATCTTGTCAAAGAAGAAACTTCATTTGCCTTGCATGAGATCAAAGCAATGTCCTTTGGTTCTATTTGTTTGTCCCGTTGCAAGTACTGAGCGTTAGTGCTGTATTGCTGGGGTTTTCCCAGCACCTCTTAGCCATCCTCCTTCCCAGAGAAGCTGCTCCAGACCCCAAGGACTTGGGAGGCTGCTGCTGCCAAAGGGGAGCCGGTGGAGAAAGCGAGCTCCCTCTCACATTTCTGCCCCCAGGAATAAGTCTGGAGCTGGGGCTGTGGTTGCATGAGCATGTCTTTGGCAGTCACCCCAGCTTATGCAATCCTCACCTCATCTCACCCTCTCCTCCTTTGGCATTTATGTGGTACTACGATGGGTCACATCAAGGGGGCTGACCCAGCCGAAAGCTAAGCTAAGCTAAGCAAAAAAACCTTGGTCTTTGTAGAGACAATTCTTTGGCCCACCTTATCGTGGGGTTCCTTGAACGTCCTGCTTGGTGTGCTAACATCAAGAAGAAGCAGGGAGTGAATAGTTATGGGTGAGGAGAGGTCAAGACTTCAGGAGCAGTAAAAGCATATGTCAAATTGAAGTGGCTGTTTAACTACAGCCTAAACCCAAAAATGTGTTTGGGGATTTAATTGCTTACTGTATTTTTAACTCTCAGGATATGGGGAAGGATGGATAGTTTCTATTCCATTTTATATCCTTGGAGATTTTAGTCCCTGGAAATGGAGCAGTTGTCTGCTTGTTTATTGTACATTAATTACTAACACGTTGTAGCAAGAGAAAAGCTGAACTGTGCAGTATATGTACGGTTTAAAATGCTCTAGAAAAGACAGCAGCTGAGACTTGATGATAGCAACAAATGATGCTCCCAAAAAAGTCTTTATATGCGTCATGGGCATGATTAGTCAGAATGGGCAGCTATTCAGAGTAATAATTTATTTTCCCTCTTTGTTCTTGGAAATCTGCAGATGGGAAAACAAATCACTTCAAATATGGATGAAGATCCAATCTCACAGTAGTGTCCATTAGCAAAGACCTCTTTGCCCTTAGGATGCACTGATGAAACTTGATGGTTGTTGGGTTCAGATGCAGGTTCAGGGTTGGAAGTTGTGAAGGGCTGAATAGCACACAACACAGTGAAATCCTAATGCACGTGAGAGCCTCTAAACAGCTGCAGGCAACAAATCTCTGATGGTGCTGAGAACAGACAAAACTTAGATTTAAGTGCAAAATCAGCTTTTGAAGAATCTCTCTGTTACATTTACTCTCCAAAAAATGGCTGAGCAAGTATTGTAGTAGAGTGTCCTTCCATTAAAATCTAGTGTTCCAGGATGCTTTGCCATACTGATTTCTTCTAATCTAACTCTCCATAAGCATCTCATGAAAGAGTAGAATGAGGAGTGTAGGTACCTTTGTATGGTTGCCTGGAAATACTCCAAGTGATTCCATGATGTGTCTGAGGCACGCGTGTCAAGCCTGTGAAGTCCCCATTCCTGCAGCTGACATCTCCAGTGGTGCAAATGGGAAACACCTGAGTTTATTAAATTCAGGTTTGAGCTCCAAGCAGCACATAGCAATCCAGCTATAACGTCTCCCTTCAGCCTCACTCTCCATACCTAAGGCAAGGCAGGGAGCAGTGTATGTAATCCCATCCATGGCACGAAGCCTCCTCGGGACATTTGGGTTCAAAAGGAGTCCTTGCAAAGTGCTTTAGCTGGGTGGGTAAGTGGGACAGAAACTGCCAACCTCTGACTGCAAGAAAATGATGAGAACCAGAACCTCTACAGCTTTCATTTTCAAGTGATTTAAAAATGACTAAGTTGGTTTACTTGCTAGCTGAAAAAGATTAATTGGGGTTAGTTCTGGACAGACCTCATACGCCAAGTTTAATCTTGGCGGCATATTTTATTGCCATATTTTCTAAGCACAAAAAAGTAGGACTTTATGATGGAAATGGTGACTGACCACAGCCAAAGTTGAGCCGATAGGTACCTATTTAGAAGAAAACACTGTTGTGTGACAATTCACTGCAGTTTATGAATATTATGGAAGTATCGCTCCGTGTTACACGAGCAGAGATTTGGATTGGGGAACCTGTCTCATGGAGCCTTCAAATAGTATATTGTCTTGCAGTGATGGTTTCAGCATGTGCATTTTTCTGGCCAACTTCAGAGCTTTCCGTTACTAAGCACAGTTTGTAGGCACAGCCACAAAATCCGGATGCTGTAGATAGATCCAAATTGTCTGTAAAAAAAGAGAAAAATAACATTGCGAGGGCAGTGCCAGAGACAAGTGGAGAAGCAAAGTGAAGCTTTCCACAGCACTGGACAGATGGGAAGTGCTCAACAAACTGTAACTAACCATGTGAGAAAGAGGATTAGGAATAACTTCTCTCTACAACAGGTCCTCTACTGATTTTGAGAAAGAGTAATTTTTGTGCTGTGAGCTGTCTTATACTTTTATGTCAATTTTCCAACTTCGTTTTCTGCGTGATCTTTCTTAGAAGAAAGGGAATTCTTCTCATACACCCAGCCAGCCACCGAATGCAGATGTGTCTTATTCGTGATTACTCTTTTGAACCTGACTTCAGTGAATGATTTAGGAGAGACTCCAACTGATATGGATGGGAGCTGGATGAGACTGCTATTTGGCTTCATGTGCAAAATTCTCTGAAGAAATTCAAATACTTTCTTGAGGCATGACCAGAATCTCAGCCCTGGCAAATATAATTCTGTTATACCTTAGATGTCATCATCACTAACAGTAAAACTCATGCATGATGAAAAAGTAATATACTATCAAAACATATAATTAGTCAGATGACTTCTGCACTATATTAGAACACCGGCGAGCTTCTCCTCATCCAGTTGAAAATTGGATTAACCTATTTATTAAAGGAATCCAAAATCCAAACAGGTAAAAAAGTCTACTTTTAGGTATTGGTGCTAAAAAAACTATACTAAAAATACATTGTCAGGTGGTCTCTTCACTGTGCCTTTTGAAGAAATTAAGATGCTTGCAAAAGATTGGAGCTGTTCTACCCAGGGCTCTTAACTCTCCTTAAAAAAAATATATATTAAAAAAATCCCTTTTGTTCAGAGAACTGTGTCCTTACTGAGACTCTCAGTAAAATAAGGAGTTGTAGTAAAGCTCCTTTGGGACTTTGTTCTCTGTCCTTTAGTTCTGGAGTACATTTATAAGAGGTTTATACATCAGAAAGGTACTCTGCCTGTAAAGAGCTGTTTCAGCTGACAGCATTTGATTTCTTTATTTTTCTTGACTTCTGTCTGTGAACTCTTATAAGTACATGAACCCTAAAGAACCATCTGTCTCTGAAACGTGCCCAGCCCAGCAGCTTAGGAAGTCAAAGTACAGAGAATTAAAACCAGATCTCGATGTTTTAGATTCTAACATCTTAGCACAGGGTGACTGACTTAGCGAGACCTTTAGCAGCTGTGCAGGTAGGGAATGAGTTGTGTAATTTTTTGTTTATAGAGAGAGTTAATAGGTACTTGTGCTTTTTTTATCACAGGCTAAAACAGTGGTTCATCATCAGCTGTTTTCACTGAATGCCCATGAAATGAAACAACCTATACGGTGAAGACAAGCAGGCATTCAGTAAACAGCACACAGCGAAGCAGGCAGGATGGGGAGGAGAAAAAGTTTCCATATACATGATATGAGATGTCCTGAAATCTTTTATGCCTCTGCAGGACTGTCTGAAACTTGACTCTTAATATTTTATGGGATTTTCCATCTAGACACACATAACTCCCACACCCCTCACTTCTGCCTTTAGAAGGGTGGAGGCTGGAGAATGCTGTGCCAGGATTATTGCACCTGCAATGGAAAGGAACAGAGATATTTTTGAAAACGAGTTTTCAGGACTGAGGTTGCCCCCTCTTTTTCGGCACATGAATTCTTGAAATGTAGCGCCACATAGAGAATATATATGTGGTTAATGTGAACAGAGTATTTCAGGTTTCAATCTGCTTTTACTGTAGAAAAAGCCAATTTTGGCAAGGCACCTTTTCCTATTCGAAGTGTGAAATCTTGGAAGAGATTTGGCTCATTGTTGACAACTACCAAATCAACATGTGATACCTGTTTTTCAGCAAAGTTATGTGGTCCCACTGGCATTGTGGAGAGTGGAGAGGATGTTCAGATGTAAGACTTTCCGTACACACCAGCCCATTGCCTTGCCATTGTTCCAAAGTAAAAAGCTGCCTGCATTTTTGTGGACTATTTGTTCTCATAACAGGAAGGTCACAGTGCCAGCCAGAGATGACCTATGGACCTGAGCAGTGCCAAGCATAGAAAATTGTGGGGTTTCAGCTGTGTGTGCTTAGAAGTGATGCCCAAAGCCTCTGTGTCCTCAGCTTCTCTTCTGTTATCCCTCGGTTTGATCAAGCACAGTTTGCCAACTCCATGTGGCAAAATAGAAAAGCTTAGTGGGTGAGTGAGAGCTGTCCAAGTCTGTGCTGGGCTCTCCAGAAGGAAGACAAGGAAAGTTTTAAATATTCTGTGCATTAAATTACGCATATGGGATTTCATGTTTCCTTTCCAAGTGGCTTGCCCTGTTTTTCAGTTGAAGAGAATGAAACAAATCCTTCATTCATCTGTGGCTGTTTGACCAGTGACTGTAGTCTCACGGTCTTAGAAGTTGAGGGTGGCTTCTTGTGGTGTTTAGGTGAGAAAGAGGACATAAAGGCCTCTTCCTGCCCTTTGGCACACTAGACAATACCACTGAAATAGGAAAAACCCGGTCTGCTCTGAAAAAGTAGGTACTTTCATATGATCATATTTTAAATGTATGGTACATTTAATCTCTCTAACCTAGTCCAAGAGAATTTTGAGAATTTTGTTTTGCTTTGGTCTCTAGGGCTGTTTCTGGGGGGAAAAAAATCCCAAATGTTGGGAAAAGCCAGCTATGTATAAAACAGTTCATAAAGCAACTCCTACACAAACACAATGACCCAGTGGTCTCCCTGCTGCTGAGACACTCCATTTGGGTGGATAGTACTGGAAGGAAAAGTAGTGATAATAAGTTGCATTTTTTCAAAATTACTTTGGTAATTATAATGGTGGTTTAAAGAGGTCAGTATGTGTTTTTACCAAAATAAGGAAGCAGTCTTAGCCTAGTATTCTGAGACAGACTTATTACACCTGATTAGCATTAGGGAATGCTTTTAGGGTGCATTTTCAGGTGTTGGGGCATGCATGTGCAAGCGGGTTTTGCAGTTGTTATTTCTCTTCAGTCTTCACCCTGAATTTCTCACTTGGAAACTGCTGCGTGCTTAGGTCTGTTATCACAGATGTTTGACTGGATCATTTTCAGTTCCTGGGTTTCAAAGGTGGTGGGGTTTTTCAATGTTCAATATTTATTCAACTTGCTCTGTTTTGTTAAACATGATGAAATATATGGAGTTAGTGATATTCCCCCTCCCCCTTTGAAAAATAGTAGGGTTTCACAGTTAGCTGACCAACTTCTTTGGTTAATACATTGCCAATAAAGCAGTCAGAGCATGCCTCTTGGAGCCCTTTGGCACTGGCCCTGCTTGCAACCCTCTCTAAATCTCAAGTGCTTCACTGCTTTGATGAGAACTCCACAGATTCTGGGAGGGTGCAGTATTAGCTTTAATATCCGCCCTGTGGATGGCTTTTTAAAGGAAAGTTTTTCCTTTAGCCTAATTTGAATGTTGTGTTGTCTTAATGAAGTTAATACAGTGCACTAAAATATTTTGTTATTACGTGATGAGTTGTAGCAACAGGCTAGGGAGGCAGAGGGAGTAGTGATACCTGGGAGTGATAGTATTCCACCCAAGTGTCTGCTTGCTTCAAAAGGGGAATAACTGACTTATCCCATGACTTATCCCATGCTGCTCTCATCTGTCTTTCCTTAGCTCTCCTATTTCATAATACTGGGGACAGCAGAGTCAGGACTTCTGAGGTCTTTGGTAGTTCCCTGACCTTCCACCAGCTCTCTGAGGCCACGGTACCCATGTGTTCCCCACTGACACCCTGCCCCATAGCTGCATGGAGGGAAAACCCTCCCATATGGCAGCACATAACCGGAGCGGTAACATGGCCCATTGTCAGTTTTCTGTGGTTTGATCTGTTTTATTGTAATACCTTAGGTCTGAACTTACATCATCAAACATTTTTTCTGTTTTGATAGTATGGAGACTTTTTCACATAATTTGTAATTGCCTTGAGTCTTCAAAAAGAGAATTAGAACCTATAATGTTATTTTGCACCACAAACTGTATTTTAATGGAACTAAAGTAGTAACCTGTAAGAGCAACCAGACAGCATCCTTGAGCCTTTTGTTCTCTTCCCTCTCTCTCCTTCTTCATGTGTTTAAATTTAATTCTGTCCCCAGCAAAATATCTCACGAAGTCATCTTGCACTCGTTATTTATCCCCTCTTGTGGACTATTCCATGGTGTGTCACCAGTTCATATGGAACAGACCACAGCCAGATTTCAGAACCAGACAATACTAGTATTTACTAATAAAACATATATCCCAGATATTTGAGTGTGATAATGAAGTACAACTAATACAGAATGCCAGGAGCTGAAGCTTTTTTGGCAGAAGTGTTTTTCAGTAAAGCTTCCTGCTGAGCATTCAAGTGAAACAAATAGGTTAGTTTAAAAGCTACTTACAACCTTTATGTATTGATTTATTATGCAGCTGTGAACAGTAAAAAATAAATTACATATTGCAGAGTTATTTTGGATAGCTGTCCTGTCATGGGAGTCTATGCTGATGGTGTATTGGATTAACTATTTCTGGGGCTTTCCATCCTTTTTCTAGCTATAGAAAGTCTGCTCTGTCTTTTGAGGAGCTCTTTGTATCTTGGCTCACTGGCAGGCCTCCAGCTCAGGCTTTCCTTCAAATACATCTGATAATTGTAGGAGAAGTGCTGCCTCAACTGTCAGCTCATGGAACCATGAACTTGGTGGTACTATTTGTTTAGTGACTGCGCTGGAAGGTACCTGCAGAGATCAGAATGTGGCTGTGTCAACTTACACAAACCTATACCAAGGTAAAGCTTCTGCTGTTTGAAGTTTAAATGGACAATGCAAAGATGAAAAAAGAGAGGATTGTCACCCCACTTTTTTAGATAGGGAACTGGAACTGGAAATAGATACTGTTGTGTTTATGTCTAGGAAGAGCTTGGACATCTGTATGGGCTTCTATAAGCTATTTTATTTAGTATGCTGAATGTTTCCTACACCTAAGATAACCATTGTTGAGTTCAAAATACATTCAGTCCTTAAAATGTTTTTGAGGGTTTTTTTTTGTGTTATAACATAATTTCTAACATATGCTTTGAATTATTTGCTTAGTTTTTTATGTCCAGTTTTTCCAAGTCCATCAGCGGAGAGACTTGCATGTGATCTGTAACACTATCCCTTCAGATAGTCCCTTAAAATTAACTCAATACCAAGGCTCAAAAGCCCACATAGTTTCCTTTTTAATTTAATTAAAATAAGGCATACTTACCCAAAACTGTGGAGAATTACATGATGCAGACTGGTTAGTCAAACATGAAGGCAGGCACAGCAGAGACCTCTTGGCCTCGTGAGCTTTTATAAGAACAAGTTGTATTAAGCAAACAGCTGTGTAATGTGAGGGGTTTCTTACTGAAAAACAAGAAGGGGTGAGAAAGCTTTCCAGTTCTCCCTTTGTGGGTCAGTGTCTCCAGATAGTAAGTAGGGGACAGAGAGGTATTTAAAAATAGCTACATTTCAATTGCATTACTTCTTTTTTTATTTTATTTTATTTTCTAACTTTGCTGTTGATTGGATCAGCTCTTCATTCTATTGTAAGAATGTCATAACTTGACTCTACTGCTTATACAACGCCTTCTGCAATTAGATGATGTAAACCTTAACATATTTAGAGAGATTCAAATAGTCCCCCTGAGAAGCTAGGCTAGTGAGGACAGTGAGCTTTGATGGTTTATATTTATAAGTGGAACATCAGCCATCGTTACAGGATAGGTAGTTCAGGAATTTTTTTATGAGTGCAGAGGGAAAAATGAGCAATAGAGAGCATGTCCTGCTTCTAAGTGGCATCATGAAAGAAATTTCGAATTTCTTTTCCTTATTTGGGCTAAATTGTTTCAGCTTCTATACTGATATATCAAGAGGTTATCACTAGGTATAAAGAAAGTTAAATGAGCCACCCAGCCTATAGTCTTCTTTTGGAAGCATAACCTGTTTATTTCTCTTTTAAGCTGATTATGCCTTGATAAGCATATAGGTGTCATGAGGTTTTTATGGACTTTCTGAGAATCACTGTGGATTATATTATTGAGTCTGGTGGAGGAGGTCTCATCTTCTCTGGACAGTCAGACCAGCTGGGAAGCAAGGGTGGGCAGTGTGCATGGGGAGACCTTGTTCCCACCTGCAGTGCTACCTCCTTCAAAGGCCTACTCATCTGCTCCTTGAAGGTTTTGATAGTATTGCGATTTTAATATCAAGAAAGTTTTTAGATGCATCAACCCCATGATCAGGAGCATGTTCCCCAGCATGATCAGAACACGTCTTGAACTTCCTGTAAGCCAGAGATTGAAGTTGTAAATATGGTCCAAAAGGCTGTGATACCAGTCAGGGAAGAACTGTGCTACCAGACACCTTCCAAGCTAAACCCAGTGGCTCCTGCACCCCCAGGGGAGACAGTCCCTTTCTACGTGTGAATTAAAACTATGTGCCCACCACTAACAATGCAGCTCTGATACTTGTTTTGCATGAACTTGAAGTATGAAGGAGAAAAGCCTGCTGCCTGTGAGGAGCCCATCTGCTCTGCCTCACTGCGGGACCTGGCAGTGGTCCCATGTGGTGGTGCCATGTCTGATTTAGGGGAAGATGCCAGTGCCTGGGCACCGGGGGGGGGGTCTGCCAACAAGCAGGGATTTTTGGTGAATTAGTTAAGCCTCATGAGTTTGCGAATTTGTTCTGTAAAAGCAACCTCATCAGGTTCTTACTTTCTAGAACTGTGCCTTCTTCATGGCCTCTTGGTGTGTTTCAAAAGTTATCAAGAGTTGGTGTCTTTTTTGATGTAGATTTAAAAGACCATTAACTACTCAGCGAGTATGAAGTAGTGGTGTTACAGTAAACAGCAGCTTAGCGGGTATTGCCTGTGAGAGCTGCGCTGTCAGCCCTGATGTGAGCAAGAGAGGCACCCTGTAAAATCAGTGTTGGTTTTGGGTACACGGTGTAACTGGTTCTAGTTGTGTGGTTCTACCCTTAGTTTGTAATCTGAAGTTAGGATGGTCTTAAGTCCACCTGTATTTTCAGCATTCAGGCTGTTCTTGTTGCTCATGTGTTTGCTTTCCCCTCAATGAGGGGCCAGAGATGCATTTTTTGTGACTGCAGTTCTATTAGGATTGTATTTTTTTGGTGTGTTCACTCAAAATAGTTCCTGTATTTGGTGCTGTGACACTGAAGAGGATGCTCTGTTTTCAGAGGACACATGGATGACCAGCAGCGTATTTCTGAGCTATGGCAGTTGCTGTCAGTCTCACCAACCCCACGGCAGAATGATACCTTCTCATTTGTAGGGCAGGCACTTGCGCATTCAGGACAGGGACTGTGTACATGGTAGATTTGTCTGTGCTTTTATGAATATTCCCTTTATGTAAATAATAAAACCCAGAATGCTAAGAGAAGAGCTGTGTGACCATGACTTTTTTTTTTTTTTAATAAGGCTAATGTTTTGTTTGTATATTGCGAGCTGCTTCTGGTTTATGTACACATGAGTTCCTGGAAGGAGAGGCTTCAAGTACTGTGTTTGCATTTCAGTTTTGATTCTCAATATGTTCTTAGATCATCCATAATTTATTTCTTTTTATGTTGGGTTCCATAGGGCAGATGTATATTTATTAAACTTAATAGAGCTTAAAACATATGCTGAGCTGCATTAAACATGATATACAATTGTATCCCTTACAATTGTAAGGGTATAAATTTTTTTAAGATTTTTATTTTCTTTTAATTGTTGAGTTAATGCAGAATAATTGCTTTGTTCTGGCATGAGCTTGTCAAGAGTAATTTAATATAAATTGATCAAATTTAGGCTATTTAATCTTACTTAAGACATTTTGTTTATGTATTCATAATAGATTCCTTGTTTTCAAGAGGAGCTGAGAACTGAATACCTCAGTTGGCGTAAAGCTGAATGTTCAGCTGTAGTCGGTGCATAAGTTTAAACTCATAAATGAAAAATTTTTTAAAAAAGAAGTTTCACTTTGTTTTCTGGAACTTTATTGTTTATCCTGAGTGGTGAGCTGTATCGTAATGTATGTACAAACTGTTATGAAGTCAGTGTCCAGCTGACATTGCTGTCTTCATACATCACATCTTTTATGTCCCAAGCTTTCTTTTGATGCTGCACTTGTGAGTGATAAAGACTTCTCTGTGCTGCCTCCCTGCAAATGATAAATAGTTCATTTGTGGCATTGTGCTTCGTGATGGGCTGGCAGCTTGTAGTTTGACTTGAGAACACGCATCTTTCAGCTGATCTCTGCCACTACTTTCTAAAAACGTGACGTACTAATAGAGAGCATCACCAAAGAAGTCCTTTATTCTCTGACCCTGTGGTTTGCGGGTCAGCTTACGTTTGGAGCTGTGTCCAGAAGCATCAGTACCTTGACCACCACTTTGTTTTTATTTTTAATTATTTCCTCTTGTTTTCTTGCATCTCTGTCCTGCTTTTTCCATTTTTATGGTAAGACAAAGATGTCTTTAGTTTTCATAAGAGTTTTTGGGTGCAATATTCCTGTGTCCTGTTTGTCTTCCCTGAGTAGCCTGGGGAGTATTTTTGATGAGCACAAAGTCATCTTTTGTTGTCTTGTCCAAACCAAACTTCGTTTGTCCTTTATTTTATTTTGCCTGGAAATAAGCATGCAGACAATGTGGTGGCTGAGAATAATTATGAAATATCTAACTTGTTCATTGTAAGACAAGAAACTGTCAACTACAGGATGAAGCTTGCTGGGTTACTGAAGGTATTGAGGGGCAAGGTGAGACTCCATATCTTAATTCAGACTGTTTCCTTATCAGGTTCGAGATTCTGTGCAAGACAGCAGTCCATCTACTGATGAGTTAGAGGGAAATGGAGATTTGTATCATGTACTTTGCCAACAGTATTCTTGTGTGCATGAGGCCAAAACAAATTTCTTCTGATCTTTGTAAACAGGTAGTAGGCTTTTGTTGCTAAAGAGAGGTATTTCCATGTTGCAAACAGGATGTGAATACCGTATGATTGTTTTTAAAGACAGCCATTTCAGCTTGCGCTGAAAATTTTGCAGAAAAATGCCTTCATGTAACAACCCATCTTTCTAATTACAGACTGTAGGATTCTTGGGAGCTGGAAATCCAGCAGAGAAGGCATTTGTGGTAGAATTGGNAAAAAAAGGAAAGAACTGAGAAATGTAATGAAGAACAGACTGTGTTTGATTACAAGGCTATAAACCTTAGCATGCACTGCTTAAACATGGAGGAACAAATTTTCTAGCATGCTGGTGTTATTGTGTAAAGATGGATTTGTGCCAAACTCCCAGATTTGAAACCCCATGAACTTCAGGAGGCCCAGGCCAACCCTTGGCTTAGGTTCATCTCAAACATTGCAAGCACAGAAAAGGTATTTGAACATTCATGGTAGCAATTGGAGATCAAACAGGAGAAGGTTCATGCATAGTCTGTCCACTATCTGCACACACAAGGGGCACATCAGTGCCAGTAGGAACGTTTGTCCCCTTAATCATTATGAGAATGTTTTTAGAGCATCTTTGAAAACCTGCTGCACTATAACACAAAGGGAATGTTTCTGGCATGTGTCCTCAGTACTTGAATTGTGGGAAGAGCTTTGTAGGGCTTCTGTAATTTTACCCGGATAATGAATTTCTTTCACATTGTCCTTACCAATTTGGTCGCCTCTAAGTCCTTTCCTGGGTCACATGGTGGACTCCTGCTCAGAGGACAACTGGTTTATTACGGGTTTAAGCAATGCCGCTTTCTGAGTGGGGACTGAAGTGGGTAGTTTTCAACAAATGATCAATTATATCCAGACCAGCGGGAAAGATTTACGTGCTAGCTTTAATAAACATTGCGCTCATTTATTTGCTTTCTCTTTTGCAGCAGAATAAACTCTGGTTCCCTCCAAGCTGTGCAGCTGCTGTACGTGGCAATAAGACAGCAGTGTCAGCCACAGCGGTGCTGCGAGTGAAACACACACCCTGCACTTGCTGTGTCTGAGCTGGGAAGGGGAAAAGTTTAACATGAAAATGAACTACAAGCAATTGCCGGTTTATGGGGAAGCACTTAAGACTTCCAGCTGGTGGTGGCACTGGGTTGTTAAAACCGTTCTTCTGGAGAAACGAGGAGAAGAAATTTTAAAAATGCACATGTGCTCTATTCAGTTAGCAGAAGCGTTCAAGCATCCTAGAATATTTCTTATTAAGAAGAACATAATCGACAACTTTTAAATAAAATGTATTTTGTGTGTGTTTCTGTGGAGAAAGCTAAGCGAGCATTTATCACCAAGAGAGCAGTGTCAGCCTTAAAGATGCAGGAACACAAGGAGATGTGAATATTTTACAGTTCTGTGACAGAGCTATCATCGGATCGTGTTGCCTCCTTGAACTGAGCTGTCTGTATGACACTGAGTTGCGATTTATACCAGTTTGGTTGACTGCAGTGTGGGACCTGTCGAGGTCCATCACGTGAGTGGCTGCAGCAAACTGGAGATGATGCTAAAGCAGGCACAGGATGATTTTGCAACTCCATTCTGGCAGAAGCAGAGCAGTGGGGACCATCCCTTCCTTGGGGTCCGGTGTAGAGTGGTGAGGAGCCTGGGGAGAAACAGCTGTGAGTTTTGTCCTGAGAGCAGGCTGCCCAGGGAGGTTGTGGAGTCCCCTTCTTTGGAGACCTTCAAGACCCACTTAGATGCAGTCCTGAGTAATGTGCTCTAGGCAATCCTGCTTTAGCAGGGGAGTTGGACTAGGTGATCTCTAGAGGTCCCTTCTGACTCTGACAATTCCGTGATGTTCTACTGTCACCAGATGGTCATAGCAAGAAGTCATGACAAATACTGTGGTGTAACTCCAGCCTGTCCTGACCTCACTGCTTTCCACCTTGCTGCACTTGTGTGGAATTATCTGGTATGAGGTAAATGCTGTTAAATGTAGGTCTATAAATGAAGATGTGGTTTTGAGCAGTTAACATGAAAGTAAAAAGGGGTGACGCTATATCCAGATTGCCATCACTAAAAAGGGTCTCCAGAGAAAGCTCTTCGTGGTGTGTGGGCACTACTGTGGGCAGACACAGGGTGCAGTCCTTTGGGAGTATTACACCGCTCCTTTTCCAAAACTGACATTACCTGTGCTGCGTGGCTGTGTTGGCTGCATACAGATTTCAGTTTGCTCTCCCACGTATGCTCCGCACACCTGGTGACACCAATATTCCCAACTTAAAAGTTCCAACAGAGAAACGAGCCCTGCTGTGCTGTCTCTTAGGAGATCCCTCTTAGCACAGACTTGTTAGAGCTAAATGGGAAGCTTTGTCGTTATTCTATTCAACTATAATTCTTCTTTTTCACGTTATTTGAACATAAGCTTCTAATAGTATATCAGAACTGCTTGTTCTTTATCAAAATCTGGACTGTGTTGTTAAAGCTCTACAAGGCTAACACAAGCATGACGGACTATTGAAGCAAGCTGCTGAGAGTGCTTTCTTGTAATATCTACATACCAGACATTTCTCTGACTCATACCCCCACATACCCCCTGCAGTGATTTTGTAAATCAGGGCAAAATTTAGACTACTATTTGTTATCTGGTACATATTTTTAAGACATTGCCAAACAAAAAGCTAAATTTAAAAGCTATGACTTTTGCTGTTGGGGGTTCCAGACGTGCCAGAGGAACATGTGTCAGCAATTTTAGGCTTAGCAGAGACGTAATTGTGAAGTATACTTATTTTTATAGATATTCTTGGATGATAAAAACTGAGATGTTTCTGTTAGCTGTTTGAGTTATGTTTACTGTCACTGCCTTTTGAGTGTCTCTTCAAGAATTTGTATAGGAGTGGGAAAACAAAAAAGATGCGTGGAAACTTATTTTGTTTATGTGTATGACAGAGTTACTGCATCCAAAGAGAAAAATGCTTTTAATTGTTTGATTTGGCTTGTATGCTCATACGGACATCCATTGGGTCCTGCAAATGTATTCTGACTTTGCTTCATTGTGCTTGCCTTTGTCAGTCAGTTTGTCTCCTGCCTAATGATATTTTATTTCTCTAAATGGCTTAGTTTCTCAATTTTGCTTAGTTGAGAGGATGGGGAAATAGACTGTGGCTTTGCATATAGAAAATGAGACACAGAGACAGACTTTCTGGTGCTGGGAAGGGAAGTGTGTTTGAACCTCAGGTCCATCCTAAATCAGTGTAATTGAGCTGGGAAATAGGGTGATATGATTTTTCCCAGCTCACACCTGAATCATGCGTATATACTAATATATAGCCCAGCGCTCTGAATTGAAACATCGTTAGGAATTGCTCCTAGGCTTGCTAACTTCTTAACCATCTGAGATATACCTTGGAGATACACCAAATAACACAGTCTGACCTTCTGTCGACAAGGATGGCTTCTTTCCAAAAGCAGTTCTCTTTAGTATACGTTAAGAATAAAATGCTAGTGCCTAGTTCCTTATCTAAAATACTGATCTTTAAACTGTTTTGTAGTGATCTTATTTCCCATTCATGGATGGAGGTAAGTGTTTTCAGTTAAAATAACTCTGGAATTGAGGTCTGGCAGAGGAATTACTTCAGAACTTAATTTATGGACAGAGACTTTTTGAGAAAATCTGATGAGGGAAACTTTGAATGTGTTCTGCATGGTTTCTTCAACTTAGCACACTCAGAAAATGGTATTTTACACTGCTGTAAACTTGGCTAGTATTTCACATTAAAGGCTTCTATGGTTTCAGTTATTGAAAGATACTTTACCTACCTTAACATGTGAATGTGCTCATGTGTCATCAACGCTGGTGGCTGTCATTTAATTGTCCAGCAGCTGTTCCACTGCCTTTCTTTTGCCCATTGTCACTTCTGCGGCTTTGTCCATCCCAGAAGCATTGTGGATCTGAGCCAGTGATTCATTTCTAGTCTGTGTTACTAACGTGCAAGACTTTGTAGTCATCTGTTAGTAGTTGAGCTGTAGATGCAAAGGTCCATTCTGTTATTTCTTTGATAAGAAACAGAAAGATTCTAGGTGATATCCTGTACCCTGCCATCACTGATCTGAACCTATCTGTCTATCTGTAGAAATCACTGCCTTCTGTTTTGTGTCAGGAGAATGAAAAGATTAATCTATTAATGCCTTGCTACCTTTGTATTTTAATAAAGACCACCCCCAACTTACTGCAGGAGCATCAGTTCAGTGCTCCCTTCGTCCTGTCCTCTTGTGAGATGACTTGGTATCTATCATCCCTTTTTGATGCTGTGTCTGTGTGGTGAGATTCTGAGGATTGTAGTCAGCTTATGCCAGTCAGCAGGGTCTGGCCACGGATAGGCTCATGTTGCTCCATGGTGAGTCAAATCATCTCACTTATCCAGCTGAAAATTAACTTTAAAAATATACTGATGTGTCAGTTTTTTACCAACTGTTGAAAGGGTCCCATTCACAAGTGCTGCTGTGGCATACTCTGTCTCTCTTCGGCTTACGTGTTCCTTGCTGTTGCTGCAGGTCTGAATATGTGTTACAGTGAGAGGATTCCGGATAGACAGGAGAGCACAGGGAAGGAGGAGCAGCTGTCAGGGGCATGATGCATGTTGGTTTATCCACAGCTCTGGTAAAGAGTGGAGCAAGCAGATCAAGTCAAAAAGCAATGCTTGCTGTCACTGTCATCTTTGCCTCCAAACATTTGACCCGACCTTGCAAGTTGGTCTAGGGCCAACCAAGAAAAGAGCCATCACCATTGTGACTCAGAGTCAGCTTCGCTGAAATCACCAGTTAAGGCAGAACACAGCTGATGTGAGACCAGGATCAAGAGTTCTTGTTGGGTTTTTTTCCCTAGCTGGGATAAGGGCATTTAGTTTATGAACTTATTGTCATCTTAGTTGACAGTAAATAAAACTAAATTTATATACTGAACATCAGTTGCTTTCCCTGGCTCTTCTAGGACGAATCCTGGACTTGAAGACTGGAACAGTAAAGAAGGAGGGTCAGCAGTCCTCAATGAGAATGTGCATGGGATCAAGACGCTCTTTCATTTGCAGGATGAGGTATTCGTTTACCTTGTATTCCTGTGATGGTTCCAGTCCCGTCTCAGATTAGACTTCAGACATTTTGTTGCACTAATTTGACCTTGCTTTAAAAAATGTAATGACACGCTCTCATTAAGCATTTCCAGAATGCCTTCCTTTATGATTAATGGCAAAACAGAACCTAATTTATGTTGCAGTTATTTTTATCAGTGGGGATGTAGGATGCTTCCCCAAGAGAACTTCATGACAACTTCACCCATGGAATGTAAGCCATTGTCTCTTCTTGTCAAATTATTCAAATCAATACTTTGGGAATAAAGCTTTCGCAAGTGTAATGAAAGCCCAAGTCTGTGTATTTTTTCAGCAAACCAATAATATTAAAAGAATCTTGAAGACAAACAGGAATTCAGTTGCAAACTTGCCAGCTATGTAGGAATTAACCTAAGCCTGGTATGAATTAACCAGATGTCAGCTGGTTGATGCTGGATAAATGAGTAATTGTTAAAGGGAGTTTATTTTGCAATTTTCCAACTTCTCCTGCATTGCTGGGGCTGCTTTAAAGAAATCTGCCTGCCTAGTGCTCCATTCAGGCTTGTGGTCACTTTTGTTGTTGTAGTGCTAACGGGATAAAATGCCTGTAGCTATTGAAATTAATTTTGCTCTGTGTGGTTAAGCGGGGAAAGTCCATAATTGCATCTGCAGCCTATACCCAGTGTATGTGTTGAAAACAGATGATGCAGAATTTGTTATGGAATGAAACATGCAAAGCAAAACATTTGACAGATTAAAACAGATCCCTGTACTTCTGTAATGTGGTGGAATTCTTCCAGTCATGTAAGGAAGCTGAATGTATGGCTCTTAGGTGCCTTTGATAACGGATTTATATACTTCATACCTGCAAGATTAGGTGGAAAGAAATTCATATATATGCCTAGCATGCAGAAGCTTGTAACATTGCTTTCTTTTCCTCCAAGCTACACATAGTCGTCATGTGAGGAAGATTTTGTGCAAAGAAAACCAGACCTAATTTCCTATTTATAGTTGCTCCCCAGCTTTTTAAACAACATTTCAGATTGCAGTTATTTCCTAGCACCCTGCTTCTGTAAAGTGCATGAGAGTAATTTTATATGTGGCAGTAGCCCCATTGTTTTTGTAATTCTAAATCTTCTTTTAATTGTTCATTCCTTCTGCTTGGCAGCGATTGGAATATATATATATAACAGAATAATAATAACAATTAAAAAAAAAAAAGCCTTTTTGGAAGAATGACCTTCAAATAATGTGAACTTCCCTTGTGATTACTTCTTTTGTTGTTATTGTTCTTTTTTTCCATTGAAAATGAACTGGTTTTACCCTTCAGATTATTTACTTAGCCTTCAAATGGATTGTTAAAATTGTACAGTTAGGCATAGATAGAAATATCACAAAATATACATTTACAAGTGTTAAATAAAGTTACTTGACAGTCTAAATAATCTGTTCTCACAAACACTAGATCAATATCTACTGGCATGGTAGCTGGTTTATGGCAATCAAATGCTCTGTCCGGGGAAGTTACTGTAACACTGACATTGTTTTGGGTGGATATTTGGGGGACTGACTTATATTCTTCTTTAGTGTTCACCCTTGTTTTATAGTATTTTTAAGTGTATGTATTCTTTAGCCACTCCTGGTATATCCATTTCAAATTGTCTTTAGGTTTGGGATGGTAAGAGGGAATTTCTTTGCAGTCTCTTCTATTTTTCTTTGTAAAATAAAATATTTGGAGCATATACAAAAAGCTAAGGCTGTGGAAACAATAAGTTGTAAGAAAACATGAATATGAATCTGTGACATTCTCTCAGAAATAATTATACACTGTTGTCTGCTTGTATATACTAATAAAGATCTTAAAATGTATTTTTATCTGGGGTATTTATATTATTTTTTTGAGACCTTTCAAATACTAATTTTCTTTTAGGTGTGGAAATGCCCCTCTGGATCATTTACCTTTGAACAGGATAACCACCATGAGAAAAAGATACAGGTACTATTACTTAATTTACCACAACTGTTAGTTGCCATAAGCCCTCTCATTTTCCACTGGGCTCATGGCTCAGTCAAGGACTCAGTCATAGCGCTGGGTCTCAGGAGAGGAGAGCTTGCCACTAAATTAAGCTGTGACAGAGTCACTGGATCTTTTTGCAAGCCTTGAGCAAGTCACTCGACTTCTTTTTCTTGCCCAGCTCCAACTTCAGTGTCTTTCTCCAAGAAGTATTAAGGAAAACAAGCAAAGCTTGAGTGGTGTTGTAATGGAGCTAACATAGTACAGAACTCTGGGTTGATGGCTGATTGTTTCTAACATAACTTAAAACTGTCAGTCAATCATAAGGAGTTGTAGTTTAAAAGCATAAAGCTATTCTGTGTGTAAATCAACATGGTATTTTTGTGTTTCCTTTTCATTTAGGAATGGCCTTGGCCCAGTAAAAGAAGGCGAAGCACAGTATGCTGTTGTCCATTGCACTGGCTATATCAAGGCTTGGCCACCAGCAGGTACGTATCTGTCTCGATGGAGGGGGTGTACACCACACTGCTCTCTCGCTGGAGGGGGTGTACACCACACTGTCTGCAAGACAGGTGAAAACCTGGCTCAGGTTTCTTTGCTGGTACAAAACCAAGCTGAATTCTCATCTTGAGAAGTTTTTAATATCAAGAAATCAGCTGTTGTTACTTACTCAGGGCCTCCCTGTTTTTCCATGTGAAAACGTTCTTAATTTTATTGGCACAGAGAGCTGTAGGAATTGTCGGTAACGCAGGATTCCAGCAACTGGGTCCGAAAGTTTTCAATCTGATAAACCAACATAAGAACGGCCTAATTTTAAGCAGGTAAACACAAAGCATTTATACCCCTGGAAAACACCAACTGTTGCTTTTATATTTGATTAGTGAGCTGCAAGCATCTGTGTGTGAAAAGGTGTCATTTCAGTTTAGGTGCGTGAGTCTTCACTTCGAAGTGGCAGTGGAGGGTGTTCAGTCTTTGAGATAAGCTCTGTTTTGAGGCTGTTTTTCTTGGCACATTGCTTTGAACTACAGGGAAAAACATTTACCTATTGTAACTCAGTATTACATATGGGAATATTTACCTTTGAAAAATTCAAAGAGGAGACAGTGGAGCTCATCCAGACACCATCATGAACTGGATTAGTTGACCTTGGCGTTTGCAGTAGTTGAAGGGGCTGTTTGTAATATGACAGCGCCTGCTGGCATGAATTAAACCGTGAGTTGTCCTGCCCTTTTGCGGTTGTATACCACAAGCATAAATCACATTTGTCCAGGGATTGTGAATGCTAAGAAGTCGTTTGCACCAAGTTTGTGCACTGGTGGGCAGACACCAGCATGCAGAAGTGAACTTTTTGTTGATTTCCCAATGAATTGCAGTTTCGGAAGAAGAGGAAAACTTCCTCTCTTGTTTCCAATAGGATTTAATAGGAATAAAAATATTTACATTTCATTTCTGTCTCAAAAGCATGAGAGCACAGTTTGTAAAAATTGCTTTATGGAAATGAAAGGTAGGGTTTTTTTGTTTGTTTTCTTCCACGAAGAAATTAACTTTTCTATGGGTAATTCTAGCTTTGAATTCAGCTTTGATATATGGGACATCTCTTCAGGAAGGTGCAGGTCAGATGAGATTTCTTTCAGCTTTTTGCTTGAATGAAAAGCTTGCTGTGTGTTGTGGGATGTTTAAAGAGATCTAACTCTTCAGGGGTGTACGTTGCTAAATCCAAGCTGCAAATGCACGAGCTCATGCCAGCGCTAGGTTACAGCATCAGTGGTGTGTGACTTCCAGCTGCCCTTTCTGCAGGGAACAGGCACTGCAGTGCAGGAGCATGGGATGGAAAGGATCTTCTGGGTCTTTGAGTGCCTAGTTGCCCAGGTATCACGCTGTAAGTTCCTGTTTACGGTAGTGAGGTGTTTTCCCCATCTCCAGCTCTTCCAAAACCTCACTGCTGTCCTATGCTTAACAACCTCTCTAATTTCTAGTTCTCAGTAGTTTATGGGAAGTTTATGCCAGTGTGTTCTTGGACTATATTTCACTGAAGATCAAGCAGGAGTTTTTCTCACTTGTGTGTCTGTCTCTCTCTGCATTTTTCAGAAGGTCATCTTCTCCTGTCAGCCAGCCCCCTTCTTCTGATCTCTAGTCTCACAGTGCATTCTCTTCTTTATCCTTGTGTCCTTTCTCTGCACTTGGTCATGTTTTCACTTAACTTTTCAAAATGTGGGTCACTGGCACTCTTGTTACAGATGAGATTGTAGTGATAGATAATAAAAATGATAATTCCTATCCTGGATGGCAAGATAGGGGTTGGACTAGGTGATCTCCTGAGGTCCCTTCCAGCCCCATATCATTCTGTGATTCTGTGGCAGTGTACAATTCAGCATACTTCCCCGTTCTTTAGTGCATCCTGCTGGCATCCTAAATCACCTGAGATAGATATAGGTATAGGTATAGATATAGGTATAGGTATAGATATAGGTATAGGTATAGATCAGGCTGCCTTTTTCTCAGTTGTCAAATCAAGATCTTCCAGTTCATAGCAAAAATAGCTTTGAACTGTGCGATCTTTCAATTAGTAATACAAAATTTCATCCCATTTCTGTTGCTGTAGTTTATGACTGTTATTAGTCCCCAGGTGCATGCTTATGCATTTAGTAATGTTGAATTTCTTCCCATTTCTATTACTCCACTCCTCAAAATCACATGGTGCTCCCTTATGATATCCCAGTGTTCCTCCACAATGTTAATGCCTCCAAACTATAGCACAATCCTAAGGGATGTTTTCGATTTTGACAGCCTTATGTGGAATTTCAATGGTCTTTTATGTTACCGTCCAAAATGTTACTCATAATAGTCATGCCTGAGTGCCCTGACATAGTACTGAACTGGGGCCCCTTTCATGAGTGTTTATTTGCCCTCCTAGTCTTCCCCACTTTGTGTTATGTATCAACATTATTGTCATATATTCATTGACTTTCAGAGTTGAATGGGAATATCCATGGGCTGAATTGATCCCCAATATGTTTGGGCAAATAAGTGGCAACATCACTGCATTTGTTTGCATTTCCATTAGTAATTCAACTGTAATCTGCAAAGCAAATGAAATAACTGCAGCAGTAATTGAATTTGCTGAGGCTTTTTTGCCCTGTAATTTAATTACTTTTGTTCAAATCAGTTAGAGAGTAGCAAGCCCCTGGCCTTTGCATCATCTCTGGATTCTTGGGTATAGATGGATTTGTGCTAAATTGCAGCTGTTTAAAAATTCAGCTCTGGAAAGGATCATTTTAATTTATTTTGCAGTTACCAGGTGGACATTCTAATATAAACTCCATATCCTTTTCTTTCAGAGAATGCAGTGTGGCACATGCATTACATAACTAATATCCAACACCTAAAACATACTTCCATGAACAAAATAAACATTTAGCAAATGCACTTGATCTGTACTTAATCTAATTTGTTTAGTACCTGGTATTTTCTCTTTCTGTGTTTGACAACGCTGCTGCTGTGAGTATTCTATGCCAAACCTCTTAAGTAAGTCAATTACTTCAAGCAGGTGAAAACCAATGGCAACTTCCATCAGTATGGTGGCATATTTTAATGACTTGGGTTGGTTTTGGTGTTTTTGTCAGAGATCTAAAGCAGAAAGCAAATTAATTCTGTTGTGGCTCAGGTCTGTGGTCAGCATGAAAACGCTTTTGCACATTTAGCCTGACTTCTTAAAGACTGCCTTTAACCCCTTTCTCACTGAGAGACTGGAGAGAAACCAGTCTCATCCTCCGCGCAGAATGGAGCTCGGAGGATGCAGGACCATGGGCAGCACCTGCCTCTCCTGTCTTTCCACACAGAGGAGACCCAAGGAGCGCTGCAGGCTGTGCTCTCTCTCTGTCTTACCCTGGAAACTGAGCTCTTTTGGCTATTCCTTAATACACTGTGTTTGCCTTGGGGTGAGCGAGCCATGGGGAGAAGACAGAGCCGCTTTGAGCAGCGGGTCCATTCAGGCTGGGTTTGTTAATGGTCCCTTCATTTTCCTCCATTGTGCCTTCAGGAGAAGGGTAAAACTAAGCTCAAGTACAAAACACACCACATGATACATGCATGTTGTGTCCCCATAAATTATACATTGGACTCAAGTGTGAGGGTAAACTGAGTGGAAGTCAAAGGAGTCATATATTCAAGGTCAACTTTCCAAACACATTGCTCTTTTCTTATGTGGAGTGTATGTTAGGTTAAATAGCGGCAGTACAATGCTGGATATTTTGAATGAGGTAAAAAGACCCCTTGTTTGGAACTGACTGGGTACCAATTGCAGCCTTTGTCCCTCTGTTCCTGGTGAAGCAGCTTGTGATCCTCAGCCTAGACAGTGCTACAAGTTCATAACCACTGACAAAACTGAGAGATGCTGAGCTGACCTTCTCCTGATCATTCAGTTTTTAACTTAAGCAAGCATTTGCTTTTCTTTTTTTTTTCTCCTTCTGAGCATCTTATTCCTGGAAGGAAATGAATCTTATGTGGTCCATATTATATTTTCCTAATAGTTGTGGGGAGGGGGGGTTCATGCCGTAACAATTGATGGAAAATATTTCGTGGAGAGAGAATATACAGTTTGTCAGGAAGTTGCTAGTTTTCTGTAAATCAAAGCCAGGACCTGCAGAAAAACACATAGTGAAGAAAAGGCTTCGATAGATACTTATTTCGAAAACTTCAAATAAAAAAATCCCAGAATAGTGTCAAATTCAAGTAATGTTGAAATCTATTTTTTCTGCTTAATTTTTTATCTCAAAAAAGAAACATTTTAGTCTTCCAAGTCAGAGTTACGGTAACGTCTTAACCACAACATGCCAAAGCTGTTAGGTTATTTTAAAGCTTTGGGCAGAATCTGGACGTTTGTACGAAGTATTCCCTCTTCCAATACAAAACAAAATAGTTGCTTGAATATTCTTTGCAATGCTGGAATTTTTTCTTTTTTTTTTTTTTTTTAACAAAATGATTGGTTTTTGTTGGGATTTTTCACGAGATTTTTCCTTGGTGTGCTGTAAACATCCACAGCCTTTTTCCATCGCTGTGTATGAGAGATAAAGTCACACTGTGCAGTTTCATGCACAGACATGTAACTATCGGTCACAGTTCTAGTGGAGATAGGCATTAACAGGGGATTGCTAGCGACCACTGAAATTACATACTTCTAAAGACTCATTAAATAATTTAGGTTTGAGTGTAATAAAGTAAAACCACAAATCCACTAGCACTGTTCTGTGTCTCACAGAAAATATGGGGCACAAGGATAGAGAAAGAAGGCATAAAATGAAGCTGTTCTGTTGTTAGAGCCAACTGGAAGCTTATTGGGAAAGCTAAAATGTTCCTTATGTCCGCACAAACACATGCTGTTGCCCTGTGGGAAGCTGTTTGCTGGCAAAATGACACTTGGAAGTTAAATATAACTTCTAACAGCACAGAAGTCTATTCGTGATGCTCAGTTGCAGGCTTAGCTTTGCAAATTGTTGATACTAACTTGAACAAGCGTAGCCCTATATTTATTATTCAGGAGCAGCATCTATTTGGTGTTGAGAAATAAGGCCTTTCACAGGGTTGCACATAAAGAATGTGAATAACTAATGTACATTTATTTTGCTGATGCTCCCTAAACATCAGTTTCATGGCTGCTTTCCTCAAGGCTTGTGCAACTTTTTTTGGAGATACTGATGGGACTTGGTGATGTTAAGGAGCAATGTTACGTTATGTTGAGAGCTGGACAAACCAGTGCTAAGTACAATCCACATATCCTTGTTTACCTCTCCATGTTGTAGTACATTCAATAGGAAGAATGCTAAAGCAGAAGTGTATATTTCTTCTACAAATGCATCCTCATATACAAGCATACCCAGAGTTGAATCTTTGTAGCTATCAGCAAAAGAATAAAGAAAATAATTTCCCTCTATGGAATACTCTCAGTAATAGCACCTACACTGTAGATGAGAAGACAGTCATTTAGGCATATTTTTACTCTGGGCACTTTTGGGGAAGGATTAGCAATTCACTGCGTCACATATTGATTAATTCCAAGCAGTTTGTTCATAGGATGTCGTGTGCGATGACCCAACCAATACATTTTCCAGTGTGTTATACAGACCAACTGTAATGCATCTTGCCAAAAAAAAAGAAAAAGAAAAAAAAGGTGAAAATAGAACAACAGCCTCCCTTGCCAACCGAGTGACAACAGAAATGGTGTTTCTTAGCTAGGTTTAATTTTGGAGATTGTTTATGTTGCTTTGAGTTTATTTGGGCAGTAGCAAGCATGGACCGAGTTCCTAAAAAGGAAAGCGTTGTTAAAAGCTGTAGAAAAAAGATTATGTGAAGTGGAAGTCATCCAGCTGAGTATCTTTGCTGTCCTTTGCAAAACACTGTTCTGCTAAGGAAACGATTAAAAAAGCTTTTGAAGTCAAGGGAAAATACTTTAAATTTGTCCCTCACACATGGAAAAATCCATTTTTAAAGGGGCCTTTCTGTTAAACTTATCCAACTAGAATGCCTAGAATTATTTCCTTAAAACAGCACTTAGACCCTTGTGTTTAAGTGGCCTAATTCTCAGAAGTATCAGGCATCCACTGAGAAAACCCTTTGAAGGTGGTAGGACCTAGAATCGCTCACCATCTTGGAAATAAGACCACCTGGGCCCAGCTGCCTGAATGCAGCCATGATTGCTTCAGGCACAAGCTTTTAAAATGTTTATTCTTTCAGCTGGCACTTGAACTTGTAGGTTGTGGAGTTTGGGACTGAGGAGCGAGAGACTCCTCATCCTTCTCCCAAAGGGATGTACTCCTTGCTGACATCTTCCAGCCAAAGCATTAGATCAACTCTCCGGTTGCTGCTGTGCTTTCTTTCCTCCCGTGGTTGTTTTAGTACCTGCTGTGTTTCTTTCACTGCAGTCAGCATCCTCATGCTCCTTCCTAAAGTGCTGCATTTCATTGTACCTGCTCTCGGCTGACTCTTCCAGTCCCCGCTTTGTCAGGTGAAACTGCTGGATTCCACTTCTCAACCCCTGCAAACTGGGCACAATTTTCAGTTAACCATTTCCAACCTATTCAGAATTCAGCTTGGTCTTGTGGAGGAATCTAGGTTTAGTTTTGGGAAATCGACCTTCCCTGTGCCCCACATGTAGGTGAGCAGATAGCAGCCACGTGTCTGCCAGCGTCCTTTCTTAACTGGACACAATTTTGGATAGATGTGTCTGCTGGCTTTTTCAGGGTAATTTTCTCTCTCTTCCCAAGAGGCAGACAAATTCAGTTCCTTTGCCTATTGGAGCTGTCATTAGCTAATTACTAAGTCTTACGTTAAAGAAATAACTGTGTGTAAACACAGCAAGGCAGGAAAACAAAATATTTCTGTAACGTGAATCTCTGAACTGTAGTTTCATGTCAGTCTTTTAAGCACTCTGTGGTACGCTGGTGTCTCAGAACACGGGACTTACTTGTGTTTGGGATCTTGGTTTGTGGTTTGCCTGGTGTGTAGCAGAAAAGAGACTGGAATTGTGTGTGAAATATCGAAACGGGGCTTTGTAATTGTGCTGCTTGAAGGATAAACTGGTAAACTGCAGACAGAGCAGAACAGTCCCACGGGGCGGATAAGTGCAGGTTCCTTTCATTTCAAAGATGTCCTAAATCACGTGAAGGAACTCAAATGAAAGTAGTAACCTGCAAATAGACCCTTTTCAGAAGCACAAAATAAAGTTTAATTGAAAAATAACATGTGTTAATTGCACCCAATGTGATTTTTAACTTCGGTGTTTAATGATTGATTTCTTAAAATGTACTCAAAGATCACACACTGCCACCTTGATCTTCTCATACGGCTTCTAAGAAAACATTTCAAAGTAGTATCCTGGCTTTTGGTGAGGGGTATCACATGGATTCAGAAGCTCAGGATTTCTTTAGGGCTAAATTTGTATCTTCAGGTAGAAAGAGCATAGGGTGGAAACAAGAGGTTTCTGCCCAATTGTTGTGTGACACAGAGAAATTCTTACTGCACCTCAGTTTCCCACTTGTTAGAAGGGACAATAATGCTCCTGCTTTGTTAAAGCTCTTGAGATCCTCTGGTAAACTCCTAGTTATCTGTTGGGGGCTGCAAATGAAGCTGGGCCCCTGAAATTGTGAATTCCATTGCAATTAAACACTGAGATGATGATAACACTTAAATATGTTACAGAAAAATATGGGATTTTCTTTCATACCTTGCATATTTTTTTTATTACATAGCCAAGTGAGAACTGAAAAATACCTGCAAAGTGATAGTTAGAAACTGATTGTCAGGTAAGATGGAGTTATTTTGATAGAAAATACTTCCTTCAGAGACTATGTAATTCAGCGGCATTTATGGTCATTTTTCAGAACAGTCATTTGAGAAAGCTGTACATTGTCACCCTCAGCACAGTTCAAAGACTGACTTACATTGGGAATTATAAATTTTGAGAATAAAGTGGCTGTTTTTTCATTTGGCTTTGCAACCATATTCATTAATGCTTTAAAGTGCCTTTTAAATGATTCATTGCCTGTTGTAACTTAATTCCTTGAAAATCCTTGTGAAAGAGTTTACAAGTCACTTAAAATAAGTCAGCGGTGTCACTCTTGGAAGATGTTCTTATCACGTGCTTCATAGGAAATTGCTATCTGAAAGCTGGAGTTGGGAAATAGCCTTAACTGAAAGCGTAGCCAACTAGCAAGTAAACAGAGCTAATCTGAACCTTCCTATTTGTGAAACACTGAGATGGAAAACAGTGCACATGTATGTTTTGAAATTATTCCTGTGTTTATAACAGTTACTCCCGTTACACAACTGAAACAAGTGCCGTTAGCAAAGCACCCGCATTTTTTCAATCTTTCAACGCAACGACCCAGATTTAGTCCATTATAGAACAAAGTAGAACCGGCTGTTAAATGTGAGCAGGAAGTTACTGAGTAATCTAGGCTGTGCCTTGTTTTTAAAGTTCATTATAATATATTATTCCCCAAGAAAACTGAACATGGCGTGCATTCACTGACCATACTAAGTGACCACATCGTTCCAGTTACATGCTATGGAGCAGTACTCATGGAAATGTTACTTTCTATCTTGGGGAGTAATGGAATTTTTGATCTGCTTTGTCTTTGGCAGCTAAAATTGCTGCCATGGGTACTGTATATGCATGTGAGGTATGTAGGATCAAACACCACAGAGAAAGATCATTGAATCTGAATGCAGAGATAATGCCTGGGTCCTAGAGAAGACAATAAGGTTATTTTGTGTGATTTGGAGCATGTAGAGTAGTATAGAAGCAGGCCAGCAGCATCTCTGCTCATCCAAATTTCCTAATTATAACAGTACTTGTTATCTTTTACTCTAGGAATGACTATACCAGAAGAAGACGCTGATGTGGGACAGGGTAGTAAATATTGCCTCGTGGCAATAGGAAGGCTTCAGGTAATGCCAGTCTTTCCTAATATAAACTACTTCTGAACGTGTAATCAGTCTTGTGCTTTAGTTGTAAAGGATTTGCACGGAGTCCCTGTAAATTTTAACATGCCTCTAAACTACAAAGCACCTTGATGTTGGTGTGCAGCCGGTGATTTATAGAATCATAGAATGGTGTGGATTGGAAGGGACCTGAAAGACCATCTAGTTCCAGCCACCCTGCCGTGAGCAGGACTTGTCAACAGAGCAAAATGAAAATGTGATTTTTGGTGCCTATGTGTATTTAGCCCAACAACAGCAGCAAAGATGCTCCTGGAGCATGGGCGTGTACTGACCTGCTATTCTCTAGGATGCACAGGGCTGGAGTATTGTAGACTGTGAGACATATAGAAGTACAGGTACTGCAAGGTGGTAGGTTAAAGAGGCTCCCAAAGCCAGTGACGTGGTCCTTTCTATCCTTTCATTTGTTCTTTCTCTCTGGCTGATCAACTAGTTGTAAAATTGCGATGGCAGGAGTTACTCTGAAAAAGGTACAGATAAAGCAGTCAAGAGGCACTTGAGAAATAATAGTTTTATTCTCCATGTGTACTGTAGTCCGCATTCAGGTGTGATGTCAGACGAGGTAACTGTTAGAATAAAATTTTGCTTCCCTTTCTGTCCAGATAGTTGCAATTAATGTATTACATTTTCTTCCTTTGTCCATTGCTGATGAGAGCTCTGAGCGGGAGATAGACCAGTTGTGGTGAATCTCCTTCGCTGCAGCGGAGAGGCTAATTTTTATCTTCCCAGTCTGGGAATTCTGCCATGGGTGAATGTGTTTGAGCCTCCTGCATGATCCCCTGTTGGTCTGTGCTCGTTGCCATCTGCTAGGGTGGCGTCGCTCCTTCTTACAAGGTAGAATGACCATCTTAATTGAGGTGAACAGCCTGCATCTTACTGCAAGTGCTTGCACTTCTGTTGTGATAGTAGAGCTACAGAAGTATTGCATGCATGGTGCTTTTGAGATTAATCATCCTTTTATAATAAAGGGTAATACATTCTGCTGGTGGAGAGAAGGAAATTACAGGGATTCATATGTTACAGCTGCCAAAGAAAGATAATTTCCAAGAAATTCCCATTAGTAACATGCGGAGTGTCAAAGCAGCTGTTGTGTTAGGAGAGGCAGCAGAGTATGTGGGGGAGGGCAAGAGGAGGCTCTGGGGATGGGTTTAATCACAAAGTCAAGGTGCCCAGATGATAAATGATGCTCTGTAACAGCAAATCGAAATCTTGCATGCAGTTAACTGGCTAATCCACTTCATGACAGCAACAAATGAGATTTTGCTCCTTTTGCATTGGGACCTTCTTAACAGAGATGGCTCTGACAGCTCTAAGAAAAACAATGGTCTCATTTGTAGCCCCAGCAGGAAGGGATGGATGCCAAGTGGCCTGATGGCACAGCTTTCAAGCAGAGGGCTGGAAATGCATCATTCTCTCTGAGCTTTGAGAGGCATTGCTGGTCCACTATCATCACCTACCTCAACCTCTAGAGAATTTTGTTCATGTTCTCTGGCTGTACTCAGATGATCCTTACCTGAAAGTTGATTGTTAGTCTGAGCTAGTCCTGTTGGATATGTTTACAGATAATGAGTTGTCCTTGGAGAGAGATTGGCCTTCCCATCCTAAAATGGGTGGGTTGAATTGTCCTCTGAAAGTCTTTTATTCTTTGTTGAGGATAGGAACCAAGATGCCAAACTTTTATATGGTCCCACAGTGAGGTGAATCCTACTGTAGTTATATCATTACTATAGCCGTCCTTGTGGGGAACTTCTGATGTATTTTTTTTCCTGCGGTGCTGTTAAGCCTAAATACATGCCATGGGGTGAGATATTTGCATTGAAAACTAGACCAAAGGCTGTACTGTGTCATTTATTCTATTCATGTTGTTGTTTTATTACATGACTTTCTTCAGTAGTTAGCAGTCTGCCAATAGATTTTATTCTTCAGCTGTGTCATCAACTTTGACTTACGGTGACTGTTCCCTGGACTAAATGCTGTGGGCTTTGTTGGTCCTAGGTAACCAGCTCTCCAGTGTGTATGGACATGAATGGCATGTCGGTCCCGACTGAGTTCTTGTCTAGGCACAATTCTGATGGAGTCATCACCTTTGTCGACCCAAGGTGCATCAGTGTCATCGGTTACCAGCCCCAGGTCAGTGAGTCACGTAAGCGTGGAGGCTGATGAGAGCTAATGAAGAAAGCTCCATTTCCACATTAAAAACAAAAGCAGCAAACCATGAAATATTTGTAGCTGACAATTCATATGTCATGCACTAAATGCGGTTCAGTTTTCTTTACTGTCCACACCTCTCTAGAATGTATAGTTTTCCCCCTTTTTATGTGGGATATCTTGTTATACCTTTTAGATCCGATTAGAATTCTAACAGCCAGAATATAAACCTTGTGCTTTAAGCCTTGCACAACTTTCCATGGAAGACGTTTCTGTGATAGAAAGTTAATGGTGCTTGGAGAGAGTCTTAGTCCTGTAGATCTGTACTTCTGCCAATCTATTAAACAGTAAGCAAACATCATTTATGGCATCTATTTTCCTGTAGGCTTACATCTGCTCCTCTCTGAACAGGAGGCTTGTCACAGAACTGAGCAGAATAGTAAATGAACTCCTGACTACCACAACTTTCTCTCAGAAAACTCTCAGCAGTAGCAACTTACAGGCAAAAATAATTTCTTGCTCATTGGATTTTCTCATTTATTTTGGTTTTTGTATAGCTTTACAGTAACTGCCTTTATAAAAATTGGTGCCATAAAATGAGCTGTAGTGTGGGGTGTCAGTCTCTTCAATACAACATTTCATGGGTACTGGGAAAAAAAAAAAACAACTTAAAATTTGTTTTAAATACATATATCTTTGCAACAGTACAAATATAATGTGGGGTGTGATGCCTTCAAACCTTTTTGGTATGATTCATCCGCTATTAACTGAGTAGTCCCATTAGGGCAGTAGATCTAGCATTTGCAAGGATTACTGGCAGATCTGCATGTGAATTTGTGTTATGGTCTGAGTTTTTTACACAGCTTCATGTTCTCTTCTAGGATCTTCTGGGGAAGGATATTTTAGAATTCTGCCACCCTGAAGATCAAAGCCATTTGAGGGAGAGTTTCCAACAGGTGCTACGTCCTGCTCCTTCTGCATTTGTTTATTATTTTTGCTATTATTTTGTTCAGACAAGTAGCTTTTAATTTGCAATTCGAGGTACTTTTTCTTTTATGGAGGAGTGGCAAGATACAAAACTATTTGTTGCTCAGTTACTAATCAGTTGAGCTGCGTAAATGGTGGTTTAAACTGCAGCATCTGCTGTGTTTTCAGAAATAAGTCACCTAGTTATACTTTTTTTTTCTGTTTTGTCCTGGTTTGAGGTAAAATGAACCAATCTTCTGTTCATTTCAGACTCTAGTTTGTTAGAAGAGGCCCAGCTAAAAAATAGAATTACTGAACAGAAAATTGGTTCATCTTACCTCAAACCAGGACATTCTTACAAAAAATTAAGCAAGCGTTCACTGCACAGTTAGAGCTGTTAGAGATGTCTTTATAGATACCACTATGTTAAATGGTAACCAAAATATTTACCTTCCAAGATGGGCTGTAGATTTGAAAGTAGTTACGCCCCGCTGTAATGCTGGATTGTTTATGACCGAAATTCTCTGCTAGCACAGATCACATGCTTCATACTTCAATGAAGTTACACCAATTTACATCGATAGAGAATTTGGCCCTTCTGCCTGTTAGGAATTGAAATGCAGACGGAAGTAACAAAAGAAATACAACATATGGAAAGAGTTACTGATCTGGACTCGTTTTTACAGTGGGCCATGTTTACTTCAGCTATTATCAAAGGCATTTATTCCGTTGTAGAGCTTATTGTTTCAGATTGATGTGGCACATACAGTAGGAGTGATTTCCCCAAGCCTTCTGCTTGTTGCTTCAGCCCCTTCCCTGCCACACTAAAAAGCGGGGTTTAGTATGTTTAACCGATTACTGAGGTTCAGATGATCCTAAGTGGTTCCAGGTGTTCTGACAATGGCCTAGAGCTCAACCAAGTTTTATTGATCCATCTTGCCTTGGATGCTGAGATGCATCTTCAGCTGTGAAACACAGATATGAAGTGACTTCCAAAATAATTTGTGTAGCCAACTATTTATTCAGACATGGTATGCAAACATAGGAGGTTCCACTTAAATATGAGAAAAAACTTCTTCACAGTGAGGGTGACAGAACACTAGAACGGGCTGCCCAGAGAGGTTTTGGAGTCTCCTTCTCTGGAGATATTCAAAACCTTCCTGGATGTGTTCCTGTGTGACCTGATCTAGGTGTTCCTGCTCCGGCAGAGGGATTGGACTAGACGATCTTTCAAGGTCCCTTCCAATTCCTGATATTCTGTGGTTCTGTGAAAAATGGAGCTTGAAAAGCCTTTCTCTGGTGAAAACTACTAAATGCTGTTCTGTGCCCGTAGAAGAGGTTGTGAAACCAAGGTTATTGTCTCTACAGAAGTATTTGAGGTAGTGTAAGATAAGTCTTGAACTTGAAGTTTCTCACCACCCTCTCCCTCAAACAGAAACGACCAACCCCACTGCTGAACTAGCAGAAAAGGCTGTGAGCACTCCACATCCACTTTACATCCCTTGAATGAACTGAGTTCAAACAGCAATGAAAGACCTTTTAAATTCAAGATGTTGGTTCACAGGCAACAGCCTGTGAGAGTGAGATGCTTGAAAGAGGTTACCACACCCAGTCATCTTCTGTGGCCCACCTTGGTTGGGGGTGTGATGCTGCAGCTGAGCCTCCCTGATGGGTAGCTGTCACCGGGGGTCAGGTCCTACTCCCCCTCTTCTTCCTCCCTGGTCTTCTCCCTACCCTCCCTGCTGTCCTGATACTAGCACAGATGGATTTGCTGGGTAGGCTAGCTGAGGCACTAATTGCTTTTGCATGGGACTTGCTTTCAGCTGGTTCAGCTCCCCAAACTCCTGCTTGATGGCATCAGTGGCGCAAGAAAAGCAGCGAGAACGCATATGCTGTTTTTCACTAATGCTCAAATGATTGATTCTGCTAATTTATCCAAGGGACAATGATAGAGAGCTGCTGGATAATGACACGTCCAACATTTGTCTCTGAAGTGATGGCCTGGGGCTGAGAAGGGCTGACTAATTAACATTCAAGTTAATGACTTGGTCCTCAGTCTGCTCACTGAGTGAGGCTGCAGGATGCTGCCAGGGTGTCCCTGAACTCAGTTGCTGGGCACTTCACTCTCACTACTCACTGTGAGACATGTGCATAAATTATTTGCTGGATCAGGGATCTACCTGATTTCCTTAAGGTCATATAAAAAAGCAGCAGAAAAAAAAAAAAAAGTAGATTAGAAGTTAAAGTTCCTGTTCACTCGACCTGTGCCCAGTCTATGAAAATATTATGCTGTTTCTTTAGTAGGCAATTCTTTTTTTTTTGGTATATTTTCATTCAGTACAGTAGCAGTGTGATTGGGGCTTTTATTTCAATCCTGCAATAAAAGACTGAACTAAACAGTTAAGCTATGCACCAGGTGGTTTTCATTTCCAAAGAATATAAGCTTTGAAATTTTTTGTGCTATCTTGTTTGTGTGCACTGTTTTAAGACAGTTCAAGCTTTTCCCACTGTGATCTCTATGCTTTATATATTATTACAGAATTAGTGTTTGCTTAATTCAGACGTCAGGACAATAGATCAATCTGATTTGTTTTATTATTCTTAATTTGGCCTTAGAAATCTCTTCACTGAAAAGGTAACTGTAATTTCCAATAAACTCTTAATTTTCTAAAATCCTCTGAAAACTTGACATTTCTAATTTGCTGACAGTATCAGAACCAGGTTGGATGGAGAGAGGGAGGGAGGGTTTTGCAGTTTTTGGTCTGTTGCCAGTATCCATCTCAAAGCTTCTACTTCCTTGGGAAGATAAATTCATTCATCAGGGTGGGAAAATCAGGCCAAGATCAACAAATAGAGTTTAGTATCAAAGGATCCAGAATACAGCTATTTGGTATCTGGTAGGATGCTATTCAGATTGGACACTTTTACACAAGCTCTGGGTTTTTTACCCTGGGTGTGGTAGTAGAAAATTGCTGATAAAAGAATGTCATTCACTGAACAAAAACTACAAAAGCATTTAAAAAAAGAAAAAAAAGGCATTTACCTCAGTATTTTTTTGAACTTTCTTGGGTGTTGCTGAAGCTTCTTGTGTCTTCTGTTTGTCCAACAGCATTGGATGAATTTTTCCTATTCAAGTTCCTTATCGATAAAGGTAGAGGGTAAATACTGGGTTTTCTACTTTTAGAGAATAGAGGCTGCATATAGCTAATAAAAAATGTATTCCTGTGGCATTTATTTGCTGTAGACCTTCCCTTTCTTTCCCTGAGGTAGCTTGGTGGAAAAGCAATAAAAAATAAACACAGATAGCTCAGGTAAGTGCCAGCTGAATGGCTTGAAACATGTAAGTTTTCTTCTAACTTAGACCAATGTTGTTAGATAATGCATAAAATGCAGTGCTAGTTCCAGTGTGCAAGTGCTGTTTTGAGCGTACTTCTTCAGTTGTCTGCTTTGGACTTCTCTCTCAATGCCCAGCTGTTGATTTCAACAGAACTTCAGTTGCCAAAACCAGAATTTGAACTGAATGTTACCAGACATCTGAATTCTTAGCCATAAACAAATAGGCCATGCAAGCAATGAATTTTCTTTCTATTTTCATTAATACTTTTTAATTGGACAGTGGCTTCCTGGTGTTCTCTACATTCAAAGAGTGCCTCACTTTATCTTGTTTTGAAAGCCAGGAGCAAGAGTTTCTTGTTTAGCCTTGGCCATCGTAGGTTGTCTTACAATGTGTTTGGGAAAAAAATCAAAACCAACATGTATGGTTTCTTAAAAAAAAGTATTCTTTCTTACATATTATCCTAAATTTTGATGCTAATGTGCAATTTGACATGTCACATATATTAATTGTGTAGCTAGGTATCCAAGCAGAGAAGCAGATAACCAACTTCAAAATATTATGTCTTGTGGGCTTTTGTTTCAGCTGCAATGTTTGGTTTATGGTTTGCATATAAACATGTAAGGGTCCTCAGTTTGGTTTCTGCAAATTTCTCAATGAGTATTCCATATTAAAACCTCCTTAAAACTTCCCTGTTTGGATAACAGCACAACCTTTTGGTTGTCCTGAATCTATATTCTTCTTACGTGCAGGCCGTAAAATGACACTTTATACAACAAAGTCTGAGGGTTTCATTCTTAAGGAAATGGCTGGAAACATAAATCACATTTTTCTTATTCTCCTTAAAGTAAGAATCTCCCTACTCTGTCTGTAGCTTTCTCTAATTCAGGTTTAAAACACTCCAGTACCTGCTGTTTACTATCCATTTGCACAGCAACTAGCAATCTCCTTTTATTAACCTTTCCAAATTGTTTTGCAGGTTGTGAAACTGAAGGGGCAAGTTCTGTCTGTGATGTATCGTTTTCGTACCAAAAACCGGGAATGGTTGCTGATCAGAACCAGCAGCTTCACATTTCAGAATCCTTATTCTGACGAGATTGAATACATCATCTGCACCAACACTAATGTAAAGTATGTGCCTTTCCACATGCTCACGTACGTGGTTTTGAAAGAATTTAAGTATTGCTTTTTGCTGTAAAGCACATCCTGATTTTTGGGTAGCCTGTTTCTACCTACATTTGCTTCTCTGTTACAGTGCAGTCTGTAACAGGGTTTTTCTGCATCATGACATCCCATAGTGTAGCTGTTTCTCTGTGTCATTATCCTGTGATGCTTCCAGGCCCTGGCAGCACTGGGGGAGAAACATCACTTATCTGTTATGTCATTAGACAAGCCCATTGATCTTGGTCCAGGCTGCCTTAAACTAGCACAGAGCTTCCAACAGCAGACCAGCTGTCCTGATATTGGAGGAAGATTAGCCCGATTCCTAAGCCAAAGAGAAAATTCCATGTCCGTGTTAGCAAGTGTCACACAAGTAAGCAAGACTCCTGCCTCTTCTTCATTGTGATCATACCATTCCATAGTCCTGGACATCATCTCCTCGTGCTGTGTCTGCTTTTACAGCCTGTGAACACTGACAAAATGATTTCCTAGGAGTCTTGAGTGGGAAGGGTTCCTGACACTCAGTTAAGATCTGATGGAATATCCCCGTTATTCTAACCCGTTATCATAAGAAGGGAATTGAACCATCCTGTCTTTGAATGAGTGTTTTCAAAAATCTCTCATTGGACTTCTTAGGAGGAGGTCACCCTAGGAATGTAGTGGAGGTTCATCACTGTGTAGTTAACAGCAGAGAAGCTTGTGGAGCCTTCTGAGTTCTGAGCCAGTAACTGCAGAAGCTAATTGGGCCTTGATAAAGCTAGCGCTTTATAGTGTGGGGTTTTTTTATTTATTCTATCCAATATGAATTTAATCTACTTCTAAAACAAAATCTGCTTCTGGTCTAACCAAAGATTTTTTTTTGCCAAGTTTTTAGCTCAGAGGAAACTATCAGTTTTAAGATCTCGACCTGTTAGACTGTATAATGGAAATGCTGAACAAGCAGTCTCCTGGTGGAGATGCGTGCTGAGAGCTCCACTTGCAAAACCAGACCCCTGGCACTTTTGCATTTGAACTCAGAAAGCTAGTTAAGTGTCTCTGGGTGTTCCTTGACATGTTCCTTTGGACTTTACACAGAACTGGTCTAGAAGGGCTGTGCTTCCTCTCACTTGAAACCCAACATTGTCATCGTTTTGCTCAGTTTTTTCTGCATATCCAAAAAGTTAGGCTTAAACAACTGAATAGTTGAGCTCATGAAAACAAGCAAATGTGCCTTGAAATCAGACAGCTAAATATCTGCCTTTCTTCACTGTGCATCAAAATAGATGTTTCCACATTTCTGCTGTCCTGTATTTCTTGTCCAAATAATTTGTATACGCAAAACCAGGCCTGCCAAATAAAAAGGGACTTCTGAAATCTGTCCCAGGCTTGGCTCTTAATTGTGCTTTGTTCCTAAGAGTTCACAGATCAAAAAGTGGGGCTGTAGAGTTATGTTGTGTTGTCTCTGGGAATGTTTTTTTTTTTTTTTCCTGAGCCTCCACTATACAGTCCAGCTTGGCATCGCAGCACTTACCGTGATGAATTGGACTGTGCCAGCTTCTGGCTCTTGTTGTATCTCCCTTGCTAGGTTTGAATAACAACCCAGAAATGTTGACCTAATATGGAAGTTGCCTGCTGCTACTTTGACAGAGGATGTTCCCTCTTCCTGTCATGTTGAAAATGTTTTAGCCTTATGGCAAGATGCAGCCCATTATACATCTGCTTTTGAATAGTAGAAAGAATGCCTTATTCAAACCGTTTTCTGGTTTTTCCCCCCTGTTCGCTCCCACTTCTCAGACAGAATTCCAAAGAGGACTTACTGTAATGTATCCTGCCTGTTTCTGGATTAATTTATTTTTTTGTACATTTGGGGTCATGTTTTGACTTCTGATTTCCTAGATGCCTCGGGGAGTTGTATGTCATGGTAACTGTTGATTTTTGCCTCCTGGGTCAAACCTTGCTGGGGCTGGTTGGTCAGCACTGACCCCGGTGTGCGTGGCTGTCCTTATGTGTTGGTGGAAGGATCAGATGCTCTGGGTCCAGCAAAGCTCTTCAGAGGGAGACCAAGTGGGGCTGCCGTCGTTGGGCAGTTGTAGTTCTGCACAGAGACAGATTTTGATTTGTCTGTCGCTGTGATAACCCAGACAGCTTCATAAAATACAGGTTTGAGGTGGCTAAAAGTTCAGCATAAAGTTGCAAAGCTAGAGGATCTAGGTCTAAATTGGGTTTGAACTTAGGATAGTTTAAAGCCACAGTACGTCTTTGTTAACAGAACACCTCTCAAGTTGGTCTGTGAACAGGGTTTTCCCAAAAGACTGTAGAGGGCGGTGGTGGTTCCAGTTGTAGAGGGATTAAGTGATGATTTTTTTTTCTTGTTTGTTTTTTGTTGGGTTTTGTTGTTGTTGCTTTGGAGCTTCAAACAGTCAACTTTTCAATCCTTTGGTACGGAAGGATAACGAAACACTAGGTTCAAATGTTCACTTAGTTCCTTGCAAAAAAAAAAGAAAAGAAAACTTCTCGCAGTTTCACTTGGGTGTAGTCATCCAAGAGAAACTTCCTGGAGAAATGAAGCATTTAACGTTTAGCATTTGTGCTGTGTTCGGCTGAAAAGAAGAGTCCCCTGTTTCACCACATTTTCCTGTGTAGTTGGGACTGTTTGTTTTCCAAAAAGAAATAATAATTGTGATCAGTGTTTATTTAACATATACATAGAGCAGCGTTTGAATGAAATCAAACAAAACATCACCAAACTAGATAAATGTCTTTATATGTGTACAGAAGGAAGAGATTTTCCTGACCTTTATGGAAATTCTGATGTTTCATTTTTGTAAGCCCCGTGTCTCACTGCGTGCATTTATGAATTCTTCAGTTGTCCTGAGTTTCAAGACGTTTTTCTTTCGGAGTGAGCTGGCACAGGTCAGTGCAGGAGGCAGCCTGACGGATGAATCAGCCGGTGCTTGTGGCAGAGAGACTTTCTTTTTTGGATTCTCATGGGCCAAAATACTAAAGAGATCAACTATTGTGATAAAGTTCCAGTCTATCATATGGGTGCTAAAGACTTACTTTCTCATGATCTCCATGCCACCTGTTGGGCTATCTGATCCCTCAAGGCCAGTGCTAGACAGACCTCAGGGGTGAATTGAAGCTGTAGACTAAAAGAGGGAGATTCTGAGAGTTTCTGAAAGATGATTTTACAGCGACAGCCCCGAGGCTTTTATTACTCCCTTTTTGTCCAAACCAGGCACAGGAAGCGTATTACATAAAAATAGCTTAGTTAGGGATACAGTAGTAGTCTTTCTCTCCTACCATGGAAACTTTTAATTTTAAAGTTCAAATATTTTTTTTTTGGTTCCTCTGATGCCTGGAAAAGGAACAGGTGACTTCAGTGTTCATAGAGAGAGATTTGTTCAGCTGAAATCCTGTCCAGTGTCAAAGGAGCTTTCACAGAATCTTTCCTTTTCCTCCAAATACATTTACTGAAGTTAAGTTTAATTAACTATCAGAACCTTCAGATTCTCTAAACCGTTCCTTGTTCAAGCCAAGGGCTTTCCCAGTTTCACACCAAAGCTGTGGGTGAGGCAGGAGTTCCTGCAATTCACCCAGGCAATACCCTACTTGCTATGTTGGGTGGTCTGGAGAGACAGGAAGTTTCTCTTTTAATGCCTTGAAGCTGTGAAACTGCGATTGAAACCAAGGATAGTTTGGGTTTTGGTTTCAAAGTCCAAACTGATATTAATCCCTTGCTCTGTATCGCCTTTACAGAAATGATCTAGCAATTGGATGACTGATGGGACCTGCACGTGTTGACTCTTTGGTCAAGGGGCTGGTTAGATGGGATGGGGGTCTGCAGCAGCTGTGACAGCCGCGTTCAGCTCTGCCTGCTTGGCTGGTCCATGAAGTGCTGCACGGTTTCTCCCAGGTTTCAAGCATCGTTTGAACTATTTGCACAGTAGCAGCAAACAACAGCAGAAGATAATAATCTGGCCTTGCATTTCAGTCTTAATTAAGTGCAGCATGGCTTGCACAGAGTTCGGCGAAGACGCACACATGCACATGTTTGGTTTTTATAGGAAATGGATTTGGGAGGTTGTTCCCAAAGTTCAGTGCTGTTAACACAACGTGGTGTTTATATTGTACTGCAGCTTAATGAGTATTAGAGATGAAAGATAGAGAAGGTTGAGGGAGCACTAAGTTAGAGAAGTGCCTACAAAACAAATAACTAGTAAGAATGCTGTTTTGTTTGGCTCATTTGTGTGTATATGGCTAAATCAAGAAAACATACTTTATACAGAACAGAAGAGACCTAATGTGCTGTTTATTGACACACGCACCGAGTTGTTGGTAATAAAAACAAATGAAACAGTGTAATTAGCTTTCACGTTAACAACAGGATTGAACGGGTGTTTATGGTCCACAGGGTGGTATTTAGAAAAACTTCCCTATAGATTTGCTGTGATTAAATTACCTCCCATAGTTCTGTTGGAAAAGTATGCATTTTATGCTTGTGAACAAAGAATTTCTTTGCATTCCAGAGGTATTTTTTAAGCTTTTTCTGTTGGCTGAAATAAAGTGGGAAAACCATGGCTCTCTAATGACCTGGAGGAGTGACTTTTTTTCACATGTTACTCATAGCACAAAAGTGATACTATGTATTACAGGTTCTTGCACCACAAGGCTAGTAGAAGGCATTTGGCCATATACTCCAGTCTTCTGTTTGTTTCAGGTCACAGATATTTTTTTGTCCATTTTGCCATGGAGCCTAGTTACTGGTGTCTGAGCAAAGTGTCTTCTGGAAGAGCATCAAGGGATGGAAAAGTCTGTTACGTATGTCAGTAGCTTGTTTGAGTGGTCCCTCACGTTACCATCAGCTTCTGCCTAATTTGTCCCTTGTCTTTGTCTGCAAGTTTGTGTCTCAGTCCTTTGACATGGGAATCTATCTAGTTCAAAATTTAAAAGATATGGATAAAAATCTGAAATTCAAACCTGTGGCCAAAAATGTATCCTAATATTCCAGAGCTTCGAATCCAAGATCTTGCTATTTTGCAAAATCTCATCTATTATCACCTGTCACGTTATAGCGTCTCTTGGGGTAAACTCCGTGATCACTTTTTCTCATTGACTGGCATAATTCTCTGTTAGTGTTACTGGAGTTTGCCTGTTTACTTCAATAGGATCAGTGAAGGGGTCTGGTATATTCTTCGTGAACATGAAGGAGACATTCTTGGTGTCATGATAATGAATTCTTAATTCCTCTATAATGAAGTTGTATCCCATCCTCCATTACTTACCCAACTGCATTTCTGTGCTATTGCAGCAAAACTCTACATGTGCCCCGTTACATCCCTGTGTCACAAGCTTTCTCAACAAGAAAGCTTTAAAAACAGATGGATCTCACAGCAGAGGATTTACTAAATCATCTGAGACATTTCCCTCAGAGCATAAAATAGGAGACCATGGCCGATACCTTTTGTATCTTAATTGAGTTTTGTAACACAGTCATTTTGTCTCATTTGCAGACAGCTTCAGCAGCAGCAAGCAGAACTTGAAGTACATCAAAGAGATGGGCTGTCATCCTATGACTTATCTCAGGTGAAATTTCTCAAGTTTTTCTTTTTCTGCCTCTGATCTTTTAAAACATAATGCAACAGCAGATTTCAGCAAAATTAACAATACATTGTGACTGTCTCTGAAGTCCTTTTCGTCAAATAGGATGGAGGAATTACCTTCCTCTGTGTATCTCAACAGGTACCTGTTCCAAATATACCAGCTAACGTTCATGAGGGTGGAAAGTCTGTGGAAAAGCCTGATGCTATCTTCTCCCAGGAGAGAGATCCTAGATTTGCCGAGATGTTTGCTGGAATAACTGCTTGTAAGTTAATGTCTCTGATGTTTAATTTTTAATACTGTGTTAAGCTTGGTTACATGATGTGGAGCACAGCTTCGAGAGAATGAATCGAAGCTACAGCGTGGTGGAGAAATTTCCAAGCAACATTGATCTTCATGACGTTTCCTAGAATTTGCCCTGGGTTGATATTTCCCCCAAAGACGATGAGGAGTAAATTCAAGGAGGGTAGGACAGCATTGGTGTCACCAGAGCTGCCTATTTTTGATTCTCTTTTCATTTCACAGGGGCATCTTAAGCAGTTTTCATAGGTACTAAATGTACTGAGCACAACTTGCCTTTTCCAAGTATGTATTTTCTTTCTTAAACAGCAGATGTGAGTTCATCTCTCTAAAGAGACATGGACTAAAAAAGTTGCCATGAAGCCTTAAGATAGACGTGCAATTATTTTTTTTCAAATCACTGGATTTTTATCAAATTCCTGAAGCATTGGTGCTTTCAGAGGTGTATGCTGCCTTCAAGTGTAGTAGGATACTTATTTTCTGGTCAGTTGAGGCACCTCCAGTGCTGTTACCTGTCTGTGAGTTGTTGCTTTTTTCACCATAACTTTTAAACCTGTTGGCAAGTTCTTATAACAGTGATAGGAGTCTCAGAAATAGTACATTCTTCTGTATTTTGTGAAAATTACTGTGAGGACAAAGAGTCCTTACTGAGTGTCCTCACCGAAAGATTTCCCAGCCCTGTTCCAAGAGGCAGCAGCCAACTTGTCAGCTGGACAGACGTAGCTGACTCAAGCCCCAACCTGTGCTGCTTGTTGCCCTAGTAGGCAGAAGTCATTGAGAAGGCTGACAGTTGAAAGGGTCATTCAAAATATATCTGTAGGAAACTAGGCTCATTAATTCCACTGCTTGTGGAAGAACTTATTGTTTATTGTTTTTACGTTTGTTTTAAATAAATCAATGTGCAAGTGTCATGCAATGCATGAAGGAAACAACCCACAGTGTTTGACACCAGGGGTATTCAGAGATGACCTCGCTGTGTTGGTTTCTTATGTCTGGTTTGGCTTGTCAAGTGGAGAAAGGTGTTGTAAGTACAGGATAGACTCAATACTCTGTCTTCCTGTTGCTGGGACTTCTGTTACTCCTCTTCATCTTTGTCTGTCTACAGACACTTCACTACAGTGAAGTCGACAGCTGAGGCCATAAAAGAGGTCATCCATTAGAAGGTAGCAAGACTCCAGCCTTAAACACCAGAACATGTTTTTCCAGGCAAGAACATCTTGCTTTTTGGCTGCCTTATTGGCTCTATTTCAGGCAGCTCTCAGCTGTTTGTAGGGAGGGGTTAGGGTTAAGGGTCTAGCAAGCTGTGAGGTAGCTGGGAGGTTATGTTCTTGGAAATGCCATTTCTCTTTTCATTCTTATCAATTTAAAGGCTATGCTTTTTTTGGGACATTCTCTCTGTCTGAATTTCTCATGGGAGCTGTGATCAAGGTCTTCTCTGAATGATAAAAAGAGATGGTTCACAGTTAGAGATGGGGTACACTGTCCAAAACCAATATTGACAAACCTGCATGCTGCCTGCAAGACATTTGCATTATGTTGATACTCGATCTCATTCTCTGCTACGTTCTGTAAAAATTCAGGTTTGACAGAGGGAGAATGTTGCCGTAATGGCATGCAGTGGCCACACATAACTAAAAAACAAAAGTGAGGAGAGGAAGCAAGTGCCTTGAGGCACAGGATGGTGTCATTTTTAGACATCTACATCCTACAGACAGAAACACTGGGAGAAGGGAAATATCATTGCCTAGTAAAGTGATGGGGTTTAGAGAGAAACATGTCTTAAGGATGCAGATAAAACACCAAAACAAAATATGTTTTCAGTGCTGTACCAAAGGTGAGAGCAGAGAAGTAGCGTGTAAGACCCTGAGCAGGAATGTGGCTGGGAGAGATGTGGGCCAGATTCAGAGGCCGAAGAGCATGCGATGTAACCCTGGAGAGGGGTCTTAAAGCCAATTTAGCCGCTTGCGATTAGTTTAGCCATTCCCTTTGTCTTGTCCTCATCCTGCGGCATGAACCTCGGTAGCTGCCATGGCAACTCTGCTCCGCTTGAGGAATTCCAGTTCATTCAGGGCACTCTCAATTTTGCTGGTGAGTTGTTCTCAAATATCTAAAGTACCCGCAGGATTTTGGCTCAGTCCCTTCCAACCCTGAGAGTCTGGTATTCCTGTAAAGGGTGGCCTTAGAAAATGGAATGCCTCATGCACAAAAAAGGGCAAAATCATCTGTCCTTCTTCTCAGAGATATCTCAACTCATTCTTAATTCTTCCTAATACATACAAAATCTTCTCTAGATTGTCCCCATTTCTCCTTGATTTTTTCATATGAAAGTGTAGGTTTGCAGCCCAGACTCGGTGTCTGTACTGAGCAATATGTAACCAGTGAGGAATTTCTACAGATTTCTACTTTACAGAGGAAAAACAATGACAGCTTACATCAGTAGCATACATGCTCCTTCTCAGAGGCTCCTGTGAGGTTATTCAAGGTGGACTTTTTTCTTTGGGAAAGTGAGCTTAGATTCTTGTCAGGAACATAACAGAAGAAATTAGGTAACAGAGAAGAGCTGGTGTGTGTTGGAGGCCTTTGGTGAGCCACACTCGCAAGGTCTCTAAAAGCTAGGGAAAACTAAAAAATACTTCTGTTACTTGTGAATTGAGTGGGCTTGTGTATCCAGGAGAGCATCTTGTGAAATGAGTGGGAATCTGAAAAGAGCCAAGGGGAAAATGAGGAGGCAGACTTGATTGATTTCTGGGCCTCTCAGAGGTGCATAACAACAGATGATTGCAAAGCCATCAGCAACTTGCGCAATATTTTGCACTTGGAGGTAGTAAGGAAAGACGGGGAAAGTGAATAAATGGTGGTGGAGCAGACCTTCAAATTATTTTAAGAACAGTAGTAGTAGGGAGGTTTCCCTGGGCTTTGGAATAATCCAGTTCCAGAAAATTAAATTAAGGGACCAAATGGCACTGTTCACCCAATCTTGTTTCATTCAAATATTGATTGATCTCCAGTTGCCACGTTAAGTCTGTAAAAGTTAATGACATCTCCGTGTGTGATGTTATTCACTACGCTGGTCTGTCTTACACCCTAGTGGGATGCTTGCTTCCTATTTCATGGCTCCCTCAAGCCACATATAGGACAGCAAAATCCGTGAGAGACTGGTGTTTTGCCTTGCCGCAGCTCAAGTGAGTATGTCTTGCAGATGTACAGAAGTGCCTCCAGCCACCTGGGACACAAATGCAAGGAGGGGCTGCAGGATGACCCAGATTTGCAGGTGGTACCCCTGAGACTGGCAGTCGTGACACCAAGCTGCTTGTGAGAGCTGGGTACTCCTCTCTGGCTGTCCTGGAGGGAAGCAGGCTATCAGATGCTTAGATGTTTAGGACAGGAGCTCTTTGACACCATTCCTTGGGATTTTTAACCCATTGGGGTGCAGGCCTGCAGCTGCTACCTCAGTGCAAAGAGGCTGCAATAACAGCAGCAGCCCCGGAGGACATGTTCAGGAGCCCAAAAACATAGCATCACCTGAGGCCACCCCCATGTAGGCTACAGAGGTGCACATGCATCAGACCTTCTTTGAACTAGGCTTGTTTCATGTGCCGTTCGCCCGTTCCCCTGGACAGACTTTCCCATCTTCCATAAAACCTATTTTTTTTCCCCCTTTCCAGTCTGTAGCTGGGACTCGCACCTGTCACTGCCTGCTCTCTGTCTCCTGTTCCATCTCCTGCCTGCATGGTCAGGACCAGCTTCCAGTAGGCACAGAGAAAGGTCTGGGCTGCGTGGCTGGAGGGCATGTTACCAGTGTTATGTTCCATGCAAACAATAGCATTAATGAAGTACATCCTGGGAAGAGGGTATGAAGTAGACATAAACCAGCTGTGCCTCTCATTTCATACTGAATTGTCATATAGCCCTTTTGTGTCATTCTTAATGTGTTCCACAGGGCTTCTCCATAAATCTTGAAGAAGGAAAGAAAAATTCATTGCAATGCTTATTAAATAATTTTGCCTTCATTTTCTCATCCCCTAAACTTTTCTCTTTCTGTGATTTGTTTTTCTTTTGTAGCAGATAAAAAAATGATGGCCTCAGCGTCCACAGCAGGAAACCAGCAGCTTTACTCACAGGGAAGCCCATTTCAGCCTGGACATTCAGGAAAAACTTTCAGGTACTGTAGTTCAGATCCTGAACGTACCAGTTTCTGTCTGAGAGCGGAGGACTGTTCCCCTTTGTTCTGGTGGAAATAAAACCGACCTAAGGTGCAAGGGCTTTCTTTACGTGAATGAACTTTGGTTTGTGTACACTACACTCCTACGTGACGTCTCAGCACTTGGACTAGGCTTACGAGCTGAGAAGATTTGGATATCACTGTTAAAAATAGTGGATGGTAAGCAAATACTTGTTGCTGTGATGCAATTGGACGAAGCTCAGAAACAGCAGCAGATCATGCAGGGGAAGTAAATCTGATAGATGATGGGGCAGGCTCAGAGACTGGAGGAACATTCAACCAGCCTCAGAAGGTGTGAAGATTTGTTTTGTACTTCCAGCTGTTGGTACTTCTGATGACTGCATCAAAGGTGATTGGTGTGGACACATTAAAAGGAACAGAGGGATGCTTCATCCATAGTCCCCAGCTAGGGTTGGGACATGGGCATGAACAGTTTTCTAAGGCAACTCCCAAATACACATAAGGTGATGCTCCAGCATTTTCTGAGACATCTTTGAGTTATTCAGAGCGTGTGTTGTTGCCTTCCAGTTGGTGACACACATTTGGCTAATGTGAAGTTTCATACTTTGTCTGCGTGTCCAGTCACTTTTTGAGAGTGTGGTAACAGTGGTTATATTTACCTACGTGCCCTTCATATCACCGTTCAGGGACCATGATACTGAAGTTTCATTCTCCTGTTTTAGACCAACCAGGATTGCGAAGGAACAGCGATTCGGAGCCTGTCAGTTCCCGGAATTCAGAAACATCTGCAAACTATAATTTTATTTAAACCAATATGTTCTTAAAGTTATAATTGCTTATAGTAATGTCAGTGTGGAGAAATAAAATCCTATGTGTATGTTTTGTTAAATTAAAACCAAGAATAGCTAGGGGAGGGGAGGAAATGACAGTAAATTAAAATATCTTTTAATGGGATATTGCACATTACTGAATAGTTGACTTGCCATCTTGGGGTTTGGTGTGGTTTTGGTTCATTTTCTTTGTTATATTCCTGATGTTTTAACGATAGATTTTTTTCCTACTGCTGTTCTATTACATCAAGTAATGTCACATCTGTAGCTTTTCCACCCTCAATGAACTGTCCTCCCTGGCATATTTCATTATATAACAAGAACTTTCTCATTTCTCAGAGAGGAAACAAATAAAGAAGTACTTATAAGTAGCATCTTCATTTAGGGTGGCATTTAATGTTTAAATACTGTTGACTTTAAGCACCAATTTAAAATTAAGTACCTGCTTGAATACTCTTTGCAAGGAGTTTTTTTTAACGCATCAAATACTGAACCAGTACGGAGCTAAGTCCTTATGCAGCATGTGTCGGACTGATTTTATTCTTCCAAGCCCTTTCAAAGGGATTATAGAAGCGTAATTCAAAATAATTCTGCCCTGTGTGTCTATTTGAAGTGACATTTTAGAATGCCGATACGTTTCATAGTTGTGTGATGGCTTTAAGTTGTTTTATATTAAGATTGATTGAACAGTTAATGTGATTATCAAAATTTCCATAACTGGAATACTATTTATGCATGGAGAATGTATCCTACAAGTGAGGTACTGTTTCTGTTCCTTCAGTTCGTCTGTGGTACACGTGCCTGGTGTGAACGACATCCAGTCTTCTTCATCAACAGGGCAGAATCTGTCACAGATTTCTCGCCAGCTAAATCAGAGTCAGGTTGCCTGGACAGGAAATCGCCCACCATTTCCAGGACAGGTATGGATTAAAGGTGTTTTTTATCTTCACAGTCATTAAAGATTTGCAGTCGCTGTGCTTTTTACAGAAGATTTAGGAAACCCCCTTTCTACTGTGATGAAATGTACTTTCTCTTTGCCATTGGTGGTTGGGGAGTAATGTATTCCCCCACTCCTGTTCCTTGGCAGGTAATGATAATTTGAGACAGCTGCCCTACACGTAACTGCATTTAGTTTGTAATAGTGTTGATAATAGTGGCAGGCGCTATCCTGACATAAATCCCACTGGAAGGTCTCGGTTCTGCATTTCTTTTTATATATACACTGAATGAAATAAAAGAGGACAGCTGTTGGGCTTTAGTATTAAGCCTGACATTGAAGCAGTGGAGCAAGGCCTTGCGTTCAGCAAGCGAGCAGTGTAATCAGAAAGGGGCAGAGGCAAATCCAGGCATGAATTCAGAGCAGAGGGTACCGAGTCTGTTGTGCCCCCTACCTTGCCTCATGAGCACTGCCTGCTGTAGCTGTGTCGGGCGCTGGAGGAAACAGCACATCCCTCCATCAGACGCCCTGCGCTTGGCAATCTTAACCCAGAAACTACTTTGTTCTGTGTAGCAATAAAAAAATTTAAAAAAATTGTTTTGAAACTGTGTTAAAATAAAAAAATATGAAATAATCATGTTTGTTCTATCACTAATGCTGCTCTTAATCACTCTTGACTTTCCATTGTTCAGAAGGGTAGAATGACATGTTGGGGTGGGCACCAAACAATTTTTCAGTAACTGAATTTTTTCCACATTAATAACATTTATCCTGGCCAGCCCTCGCTGTGACATGGTTATTCTGTCACACCTGTTTTATGAAATCCAGTCATAACATCAATTTATTTTTTTTAGTGATATGGAAGATGCTAAAAATGGTGAAAAAAAAAATTACTCATCACTTTTACTGTCCAAATTCTGTCCAGGTCAGGAAGTTTGTATGTGAGTAGTGTAGAGAAATTGGAATTCATTCATTCATCGTACATAAAGTAAAACAGAGTTAAGCCTTGCAGAAGGTACATGTCATGATCTCACTGTCATTGTGGAAAGCTTTAGAAATGTACGGTTTCTTAGCTTGGAACTGAGTGGAAGACTTAATTGCATCTTCATCGTGATATATGCCTGTTGGGATCTGTTTTCCTCCCCCAGTTCCTCTGCATTTGTCCTAGAGAATGGCTTCACTTGAGCACATTGATTGCCAGTAACAGTGCAGGTTGTTGGAAGTATCCAGAGGTGTAATCACCTTTAATTTCTGGGTTTGGAGCTGGTTAGGGAGTGAGTTTTTCTTGGAACTGCTGGATTTGTTCATAATGCAGGAAATGGTTTATAGGCATATTCTATCTGTAGCATTAGATATTGCTGTAGCACATGACTCTGGATGAGACACTTCACCTCCCTTGGCCTCAGAGTATGTTGTGCTGCGTCAAAGCCATCTTGCAGCGTTTAATCATTTCTGTAACATTCCTGGAGAACCTATGACGAAGTCATTATGTAGATGAAAATGGCAGCAGGTTGGTTTTCAATACCCTTAAATTAACACAGCTGCCCAGTTAAAGTTAGACTGTGCTCCCTCCCAAGCCTTTTACAAAGCAAACTAACTGCTGCCTGTACTTCATAAGCAGGGAGAGAAAGCAGCTCATTAGCTTTGAAACTTTGACCATTTACCCCAAGCACTGGTAAGACTCTCGTCCTCTGAGAGCTGCATATGTTCTGTAAGACATTCAGATAACCGTGATTTTGCTGTGGTGCTGGAAGATCAAAACACCTGGCAAATAAGGGTGAATTCTTCATACCAGTTCGAGATTAATCCTTGTAATGGAAGTGAAGGAAATAAATTTTTTTCCAAGTAGCTCTGATACTGAGAACATGCAAGTTAATCAGCAGGAAAGCTGTAAATGTTGGTTTATAGTGTGTTGTGTTCCTTATGCAGCAATCAGTTGTCTTTGACAGAGATGAAATAGGGCTGAGACAGGAGTAAGATGCCTGTTTGATTCTGCAGTTTATTTAGTCTGTGCTTTACATTGTTGAAGAGTGAGTCTGCTGTGGTGTTCCTCAACAATACAACTCATTTCTTTGTTTTTACCCCTTATCCTTCAGCAAATTCCATCTCAGTCTGGCAAGGCTCAGTCATCTCCATTTGGGATTGGAACAAGTCACACCTACCCAGCTGATCCATCATCCTACAGCCCCCTTTCCAGCCCAGCCACCTCTTCTCCGAGTGGGAACGCCTACTCCAGCTTAGCAAACCGAAGTGCAGGGTTTGGTAAGTTTTAAATGTCATTAATACAGAAATGCACACAAAAATTAAACTCTCCAGCATTAACTTCATTAAAAATCTTCCAACCTCTTCTTTTGGTGGGTCAGTTAGGAGCCCAGGGGCTGAAAAGGGTTTTGCTTTCTCCCTTTGAGCAGAGTGAGCTGAGGTGACCTGTTCCTTTCATGCTGCATCTTCTCCACATCCACCACGCTTCAGAATATTGTGGCATTTTATAGTATGAGGGCTTTTTTTTTTTGTCTGTTTGGGTATTTTTTCTTCAGTAAATTGTGTCATGAAAGATTCAAGTTCCTTACAACACTAGTACACATCCTCCCAAATTGTGGGCGGCAGGTTCAGTTTCTTTTCACTTCTTAGAAGAATGGTTAGATGGCACAAATTTACATTCTTTTCATTTTTCAACTTCCCTGACTGCACGCTGGTGTCCTCATGCCCAGAGATGGCTCGTTGAAGTTTGTCTGGAGACAGGATTTTTTTTTGTACCCACACTGCTACGAACCTACTCGGAGTAGGTGCCATGTTTTGAAATGGTTTTCTTTTTCTATTACATGCTAATTTAGTGGCCTTCAGACCATGACCCACTGGATGACGGTAGGTTGGTAGGTTTTCTGTACTCCACCAACAGAATAATATTCAAGAGTTAAAAAAAAAAAAAAAAAATCATGAATCCATCAGTAATAAACACACATGGAGTCCATGAAGAATGATGCTTGCCGGTAACAACGTGCAATTCCAAAAAGCATGGGTAGCCCTGTGCTAACGTGTGTCGCTTTTCTCTTATCCCCGGAGAATAAAATGAGTGCAGGCTGTTGGAGCTGAGCCTCCCAGGGTGCAGAGCTGTTCCACTGACGCCTAGAAAAAGCACATGGAAGCGGGGCTCTTCCCGTAGAGCTTATTCCTGCCTCCATTTCCACAACTGTACAATGTTTTGCATGTTTGTTTACAAGACAGCCTTGCATTTCTAGGCCTAAGCTACTTGGCAAGGACTTTTTTACCTAATGAGAAACATTTCCTGACCTACATCAGTTTGGATGCTATTAATAACGCAGAGACGAGTGTTCTGAACCTCCAGCCGGCGGTAACCGTTTTGCTGAAAGGAAAGCATCATTTGCCTCACTGAGTCAATTCCAGTGTATTGTTCTGAGAATGAAAATAATAATAATAAAAAAAAAAAAAACCCTAACTTGCAGCTTTCTTTTGAAGGGGAACTTAGATGAATTTTGTTTTGGCCTATAACATGGCTGCAGGGGTTCTGAGTCAGCTGAATTATTGGTTGTGGTAATGTCAGTAAGGGAAGAGCTGTAATTATCTACTTCAGATGTGGTAGAAATACGTCACTATAGCCTGTTTACTTTCCTGTAAAATGTTCACTTTATCTGTTTTGCGTGGTTTAGCTGATAGCCAAAAGGATTGGGTTAAGCACGTGTTTCTGTATTTTTCTGAAGCCGTGACTGTGTATAGTGACCGATCTGACAAGATCGAGTCTGGTTATCGGAGACCTGACATAGCGCACAGGAAATTTGGGACATAAAATTTGGCACCCTTGGCAAAGGGCACTGATAATCAGGGAGATACAGATGTACCCTGCTTAGCTCTCTGAAGCAAGGGGAAAATAGACAAAATTAGTTAGATAGGAAAAGAAAAGAAAAAAAAATGAAAAAGTTTGGAGCAAAAGCAGAAGTCTAGTGGCAAGCTTTCTAAAATGCTAATGCTAGGAGACATTGTAAATAATTGAAGGGAAATTATCCCAAAATTTTATATGTTTGGGGCCAGTCTGTAGAAATACAGGGTAAAATGAATCCAGCTTAAGTGTGACCTGTGACTGTACTCATGAAAAGTGTGTGTGTAATACACACATTAATGTGAGTGGCATCGTGGTTTTTTCTGGTGGACTATTTAGAAGAAATCCATATGTCTAAAATTACTGTTTTAAGCGTACTTACCATAAAACCTCACTGTTTGCATTACAAAGTCGTTTAAGAAAGTGTCACCATGCGAACAGGATAATAATTTGCTGTAAGGTGGGTGTTAGATACATCATTTTGCAGATGTAATATTGGAGGGTACGATAGTCCAGCAAACAGCAGTCTGCATTTATTACCGCAGTGCCTACATTTAATACAGCAAGGCAGTTGATTGTTGATCTTACTGTTTTATATCTGCTTACAAAAGCTGAAAGCATGCTGCTTAGGTGGTGAGGTGTTACTCAGTAAGATGGTGAGCAGTTATAGACTGCTCTGCAAGAATTAGCCTTTTAAAAAGAAAGAGCATTCAGATGGTGCAGTTTGGTTTTTTACATGAAATGGCAAATATTCCTTATAAGTGATTAAAAAGTGGGAGGGGGGGGGGAATGCTTGAAAATTGTCTTCCAGTGCCTGGCTTGTGGTGTCCATATGCATTTTGCTGTGAGTAATCCCCCTGCCGTGTCCGTAGAGCCACCAGCAGTGAGCTTTGCTCTGGGGGCAGCCCCCACCCCACAATCAGAGCTGGAACTCCCTTTGTCTCCCACCCTGCAGGGGCTAGCCATCACTCAGGGGTCTTTTCTTTAAGACTCATTTGCAAATATGGGTGTTGATAGATGAAGCCTCAAGAGCCAGCAGGTGTTTTGAAGGAGCTGCTCTCTGACTTCTGCCCTTTCTCCCCCACATCCAGCTGAAGGTGGCCAGAGCAGCAGCCAGTTCCAAGGGAGACCTTCTGAAGTTTGGTCCCAGTGGCAGAGCCAACACCACAACCAGCAAAGCGGTGACCAGCATTCGCACCCGCAGGCCAGTCAGACCGAGGTGTTCCAGGTGAGGAGAGCCCAAAGTGTCATCTTCAATGACCAGGGTGCAGCAGGGCTTGGAGCAATTCCCTCTTGCTGTGAGCTTCCATAGCTCTGCATTGGTGTTTGCTACAACTCATCCATTTTGGTTTTCTGATGAAGAGCAGCCTCGTTGCTGTTTTCCCTTCTCTTTGCATCCTGTACTTAGGTGTGTCTTGCAGGGAAGTCATGAAATAGTCCCAAATGGAGTGTCTGCCTTATCCTATTGCTGGCCTCTAAAATCTCAGTCAAATCCAGTTAGGCATCAATGTAATTCTCTGATAGTTCAAACAGGAAAGGATTCAGATGTTGCATAGAATCATAGAACTGTCACAGAAGATAGTGGCCAATGATTTTTTTAAGGTTAAACCCAATCAGATACCAGGCAGCTGGTAAACAATCTTCCTCAACTACCTAATTTTGTAAAATTAAGTACAGTATTAGGCCTTTGCTACAGATGGAGTGAGACTTTGTACGTTAACCAATAAGGTCTCTGTCCTTGTATAACTTGTTTTCAAATTAGATCAAGAAGATCAGTTTGCAACAAAACAATGCAGATAAATGCAGGAAAGACAGTTCAAGCCCCAAGCAAGGTTTAGAAGAGGGGCACCTCATTATCTTTAGAAAGTAAATTCACCTGCAAGACCGGTGCTCATTTGCTCTCAGGAATGCTGCAGAAGAGCCGTTAGCCTGAAAATATTCCTGTGTGAATGAACTGTTGCTTCACACAGGAACAAAGAACATCACTATGTCTGGAATAACTACCTGTCTGCATGCCCCATGGCCCAGGCAAGATTAATGTCTTGCATCTCTCTGTGTGTAAGCAAAGTTTAATCACTTTGCACATGCTTTAACCCAAAAGTATTTTCAAGGGAATTCCAGTGGGGCTGATGGCAGTGTGGTTCGATGGCCCCACAGAGAGATGGTGCTCCAAGCAGCATCTTGCTTGTGTTTCAGGTAAGTGCTGTGTCCCAGCAAACATCTTATGAAATGAGTGGGAAGGAGAAAAGAAGAATGGGAGAACTGGGCTCACCTGCAGAGCTCTTGGAGGTGACTCTGCATTTGGAGGGGATTAGGATAATAGCTGGATTTAATGAGAAAGTTGGATGAGCTCAGTTCAAATGCCTCTGAGAAGGTGCTTGGACTGTTTGTGCATGAAGCCAGCCCTGGATCAGCTGGACATAGAGAGAGAAGCAGACTGGAGAGGGGAGTTATCCTGCCAGGGCTGTACCAGAGGTGACCTTGCTTCAGAGGTGCCAGCAGCAGAAATGCCTTCAGAGATGGAAATTTAAACAAGTGGGGGCAGCTCTTCCCCCTTGGCTGAGGAGGAATGTGGAAAAACATTAAATAAGTGCAAGTTTTGGTCAGGAAGTGAAGGCTGACCCTGGCAGCTGAGAAATTCCAGTTGTGTTCACAGCCTCTTTCACCGCCATCGGTAGGGATGCTACAGAGACCTCAGATGGGCTTTAAACTGGGGGGTAACTTCCCAGTGCACAGCAGCTCTCAGTAGTTTTACTGAGCAGGGTCTGCTCTCTCCTTCACAGAGCAGATCTTGTGAGCTTTCTTTGCTCTTCAGGTTTTATTTTATTGTAAGATGAATGAGCCATCCCTGGCAAAACTTGGCTTTGCAGTAAGAGCTTATTATTGTAAGGACTGACAGGAAAAGCCCGCATAAACTCTGGTTTTCTCAGCAAGGGATATCTTTTCCCTGTGGCTTCGATCTCCAGCTGAGAGGAAAGGTTGAGTATTTTTTGAAGCCTCCTGCAGGGATCTCACATGGCTCAAGACACGTGGGAGCAATTACCATGAAATCCCATTTTTCCTGAGCAGTTCCTGCTAATTCCTCTGCCTTTGTACATGTATGGAAGGTGCTTGGACGTCTTGTTAGCTGGAGTGGATGTGGATGTCCAGCCTTTAGTGCCCCTCAAAGGACAAAGAGCAGTAAAACGTTCACTTAGAGAGTGCTATTGAGGAGGGGAGATCCTCTCCAAACCCGTGCTTGTACAGGATCCCCTTTCTGCAAGGTGGAGGAGTGTGTGGGATGTTGAATGCTTCCCATACAGTGAAACCAGAGAGTTTGCTTCTCTCCATACGTAGCCACCCATTCCAAGAGGAGCTGTGTCAGCCGGGGAGGAGTATGGAGGAGCTCAAATGTGCCTTATTCAGAGGAGCACTCCAAAACTTCTGCCCTGCTGAAGTCCTACTTCCTGTTCAGAAACGTCCCAGCAAAACATACGCAGCACATAAAAGTTAAGCCCAGCCCCCTGCACAGGTCAGGTTTTCACCTTATTTATCTAACCTTTGGCTTTTTCTGGTTTTATGCTGAAAAGATGAAGAGGAAGCAGTCTGTGTCTGGATAATGTGTCAGCAAGTGACACTTAACTTTGATTTTTCCTTATCGTGCAGGACATGCTGCCGATGCCGGGGGATCCAACGCAGGGTACTGGCAATTACAACATTGAAGATTTTGCTGACCTGGGCATGTTTCCACCATTTTCTGAGTAGCTCAAGAAGCAGAAGTGGAAGTTCTTCTCCAAGGCCATTTCAGTGTAATTTTGGCTCTGCTTTTTCTGTGTTGCATTTCTGTAGAAGCTACTAAACCAGAAGACATATTTCTCATGTTTCAGATAGTGGTATAGGGCTTGCTCTCTCCTCCTTGGGTTGTCAGTGCCGACAGAGGAGCTCCAGCACTTGGTAGTGTTTGTTGACAGCTCCATTTATTTTTGTTTTATTTTATTGTCATCTACCTCAGAGATGAAACCCTTTGCTTGATTTAAAAAAAAAATAATCTCTGAGTCTTAAATATTTGAATGTGAATGATACCTACTATTTCCTTTGAATGGTAATTTTTAAATAGATAACAAAGTAACAAAGACTAACAGAGAAAAGGTAAGGTAATGTCTTGCTACAGTGCCTACCACTCGATTTCGATGCCTTGCTTTAAGCTTAAGTTTCTGGAAGCAGACACAATATTCTGTTTTCTTTGATTCTTGTAGTTTTAGGTCACTTTAAATGTGAGATTAAGCAACATAATTTAGGCCTCTCTAACCAGAAAGTTCAGTTCTGCCTTTTCTAACTTAAACTTGAATGTGTGTACATTTTTGGTACTTTCTGTATATCTTGTGCTGTATGAAGTGATTTGCTGTACTGGTTTCTTTTGCCTTTACCAAGGGTCCATTCTGAAATTTACTGAAAAGGTTGATGGTATAACGTGGAGGATTTAGATGTTGTGGGAGTCTCCCTCACTTCGCATAGGTGTTTTTACTTTTAATTCAGGTGGTTCTCTATTCAGAACAAGCATTTAATTACATAAGCTATTAGTCTGGTTTTGCACTGAATTGAGGCCTATAACTCTATACGTTTCTAACTGGCTGCTTTAATTTCTATTGCTCTTGCTTTCCCAAAAAATATTGCCTCGTAAAAAAATGACTGTAAACACATCAAGACTGCATTTTCTATACTAGCTGCGTTTCCTTTCTGTGAAGTACTTTTTTATACTGTGAAACCTAACATTTTAACCGTGCAAGGTGGTGGCCTATTCTTAGGAAATCATTCAAGCTCATTTGCTGCAAGCAGTGAGATGGTTTTGTAGTGTGTAATTTTTTTAGAGTGAGTTGGTAATAGATATCAATTGGACTATTGTCCACTGCATACACAGTGATAACTTGAATTTTGCTTGGATTCCCAAGCAATCACTTTTGTTAAATCCTCTTAACCCTATTTTGTTAAATAAGGGATTTTCAGCTTACCAAGTGTGTTGAGGACTCTTTGACTACTCTGAATGCTATATGCTTTTCCACAGAGGTAAGTTAATCACATTCCTCTTGGCCAAGTCACCTACCATATGTGTTCATCAGAAGTGTGGTAGAAAGGTTTTCATTCAATATTTCATATGCATGAGAAGTTACAGGGGTTGGGTTGTAAGGTCAACATTTTTCTCAAGATTGTTTCTTCTGGGATGGGAGGAGAAGGAATCACTCACAAAGGACAAGGAGCTCACAGTTCCCATGTGCAGGTTGTTCATAAACTTTGAGGTTGGCCGGTGGTAGCCAGCCTGTGGGGAGGAGTAAGGGGGCAACTTCCCTCTGCCTTTGTATGTTCAGGGGCCATCACTGTCCTTGAAACAGCAATGCCAGGACATAGCCCCCATCCAGAAGATTGCAGCAATTAGACCTCAGTAAGGTCTGCCTTCTCATAGCTCCTCTTGAATTCTGGGGTGCCACCAACAGGAGGTACCCTGTGCATCGCTGCAGTCCATCCTGTCAGGATAATGTCCCAAAAAGCAGACAGGCCCCTGTCCTGCAGCCTGCCTTGGACACCCTGGTTTCATGCTGATGAGCAGCACAGGCGGCTGGGCTGCAGTGAACGTGACCCAGGGACGTGGCTTTACCCCTAAGCCATGGGGTGGTGTTCCCATCTGCCTTTGCTTCTCCAGGAAGAGCATGTAGTTTTCAATATCCAGGAAGAGTCCTTCCTACTGTTCCTGTCTCTAAATCTGGGACCAATCCCTTACCCTGCATGCAAGTGGGGCTGGGAACATACTTTTTATGAGAATTTTTTTTCTTACTAGATGCAGTACTGGAGAGGCTTCAGATCTCCTGGTCTGTTCTTGCCTCACCAAAATCACACTGAGAACAAACAAACAAACAAACAAAAAAAACCCTTGTATCTCTTCTCTCCCAGTAATCGGGAAAATACCATCTTAGGTGAGCACGCCTAATGCACTATTCTTTTAAATACACGGATGTTTATTCCCTTGCATCCTTCTCCCTTTCCGCTCGTGCTGCTCAGATGAATGTCTGCTCATTGAATTGGAGAAGGAAAGCAAAGCAAAGTCCCAGAAGGAAGTTCATTGATGTCTGTAAAAGGTGCCTGGATGCTGCGCCGGCTGGAGCAAGGTGGTCAGTGTCAGTATAGCAGGATGTGCTTCTGGAGTGGTCTTGATGAGGAGGGAGAGCAGTAGATGAGCAGTTTGTGTCTCTGCACAGAAGGCTCTTGACGTGATGAATGTCAGTCCTTCTAAAATTTTTAAAAAAATGTTTCTCCGTAAAGTGAAAGACTAATTGAAAAAAATGCTGTTCCTCTGTTGTATTTTGCCCAACTAACTGCTCTAAGTATATTTATATACCTTTGTTCTTGAACTCAATCTAAAAATAAGGGTTTTTTTAAAGTAATTTTCTTTCTCCTAACATCAGCGATGATAACTTCCTCAGTGTGTCACGGTTTTTATACTAGTGTAGAAGGCTTCGTGTGTACAGAATTTGATTGTGCCATTAGAAGTGCACTGTTAGCAGAATTTCAAGCACATCTCTTTATTTTGTTGTTTTTTAAATACAGTATTATTGTTTTGAAGCCAATATGCCTAAGGCATCAGAGCATGGACTGCTTCTCACCTTCTAGACCACTCCTGCCTTTCTGGTTGGGAAGGGGGCTGGCTACTCTGTTAAGGGGCATTCCAGATAGCGCCAGGGTTGGGTTTTTTTCCCTGTGAGCCATTATGGTCCCTTGTTTCTGTTCTGCCATCCCGAGGCAGTGCTTTATTCTTGGCATTTCCACCCTTCCTTACCTCCCCTCCCGTTCCCGGCAGTCCCGGCTGTGCAGCACTTTCCCACGGCCGTGTGGGAGGCGCTGGGTTTGCCCTTCCCGAGCCAAGCGGGGAGGAAGCACTTCATAAGCTTAAGGTTTGGCAACTTCGTGCTTCTGGCCGAGCAAACGAGCAAGTTCAGCATTTGCTGCCACCGCTGGGCATCCTGCGCTGCCCTCACCGCCGTGTCAGTGGCTTTGCTCCTCGTCCCAGGTCTTGTGGCCAAAAAAGCTGCGTAGCGTTGGCTGTGCTGTACCTTTTTGTCACGTGTTTCGTTACTAAAGCAACCTACTTATTCTAGAGCTGAAGTTATAAAGTGCATTTGGGATGCTAACGTTTTTATTACGTGCCGTTGGTGTGGCTCACTGGCACTTTGGCTGTTGGTTTCCAGAATTTCACAGGTGGTGGATTTCTTGTTTCTTTTGTGTATTTTTTTAGCTGGAAATAAAGCTGTGATTTCTGATCAAACTGTGTTGCAAACACAGGGTTTCTTGAAACTGGATCTTTTGGTTTTAAAACTGATGGAGCAGGAAACTGCAAATAGTAATGGTCTGGGTGAGTTATTCCAATGAACAGGCATGTAGACTTGAGAAGATTTTAGATACTAAAACATTTATATTCATTTATTCAGACAAGCAATCCTGTTTAACAAGAGGGACTCCAGCACATTACTTGTTACAAGTGCCACTGGCAGTACCTACGGTGATGCTTTAACCAGATAGTTCCATGTGTAGCTTTGTTGCCTTTTTTTTTTCTTTTGAAGTACAGTATGAAACTGTAAATATTTCTTGCAGTACTGCCTTTTTAACTCTTAATTACTTTTGGCACAGTGTTAAATAGTGTTGGATTTGCCCAATTGCTACGACATATATTTTTATACATAGGTGTACTCTTTTTTCGAGAATAATACAGCCATTTTGTCATTAATGCCTTATCAGTGTCATACTGTTGTTGCTCTTTGTTTGCAAGGTATCGAGTGGACTAATTTCTAGTTCAGATATTTTCAACTTTTCCTGGCAGTGCTCAAGTTTGGCTTCAGGTGATTTTTGCCAGAGTCCCATTTTTCACAGTTGTTGGCTGTGAGGAAGAGGAGAATGTGGGCTTTGTTTTGTTTCTATTAATGGAGCAAAGAAAAGGTGATGGCACCTAATTGTCTTTAAAAGGTCAGTCTTTTCCTACTCCAGACCAGAGTGCATTTTGTAGAACTGATGACTGTGGGCACTGATTACTTTGTGTAGATTAATGGTCTTTAAAAAAAAAAAAAAAAAAAAAAAAAAAAAGAAAAACAACTCCAAAAATGGGCTTCTGTCATTGTTAGGCACTTGGTTACTTATCTGTTTAAACTCTTCATATTGATGTGAAATTGTGCTGTGGATAAAGTGTATTTTGTACTTCTGAATGTTCTATATTTATGACTAACAAGTACAGAATCAGTTGTGTGTATGTAAAACTAATAACTGCCTTTTTAAATTTCATTAAAATAAAAATGTCATGAGTTGTTGTTAATTCCTGTCTTTCCGTAAATAAATAAGAGATGCTGTTGGGAGTCATCGAGTAGGAAATAACCCTCAGTTATAAGATTTGTGCCAAAAATCAGGAGATTGGGCATTGATCTTTGTTTTTTAAATCTCCTCCAATACTGTGTGGTTGTGGGCAGGAAGTTCCCCTTTTACCGGTCTTGTATAAAGGCTGTCCAAGGGAGCGGCAGAGAAATGGTGGTTTGAGAGTTCAACTTTTAAAAGAAGTTCCAGAAAAAACATTATTAACACCCTTGTACTGCTGATGACGCTGAGGCGTGTGAATCGGTATCTGTTTGGTCGAGGGTTCCATTAGAGCACAATTGGTTTAGAATTAATTCATAGTCTGTGGCAATCTTTTATTCACTCCCTGGGGTGGTAATATAGTGGTTTCTTTGTCCACCTTTTGGTCTCATTGTTCAAAGTTAAAAAACACTCGTATCCTTCCCGCAAACATCCTGGTGACCTTTACAGACTTTCTTATGTAAAGTGCATTTGCCCTTCACTGTAGTTCGTCGTCATTTTTACACTGTATTTCTGTGTTGACTTGGTAGGGATTTACTTTGCTAATAAATCCAAAAAGCTGATGGCTGGAGCATGGCAGGAGCTGCAGACGCTGTGCTCTAGGGCTTGTGTTCCTGATACAGGGTAGGTGGTTTTCACAGCTCATACTCTGTTTTCAGGGCTCTGTCTGTGGAGAGCAGACGTGGGCTCTGCTGGGACCCGACGGGGAACCCATGGTCAAAGCAAGGCACTAGGATGTGCTTAATCGAGCACAGTCACCAACCCCACCGGCTCTGTCGGGCTCTGTTTGCTCAGTTCTCATCCCAAAGATAGAACTTGGTCGGTGAAAATGTCCCACTCACGTTGTTTCACTGTGAAAACTGGGGTTTGAACAAAGTGATGTTCTCCTGGTGTTTCCCCAGACGCTTGTGAAAACCTCTGATGAATGGATATGCCCCAAATGGTGAGGCCCATTTGGCAATGCAGCATTTGGTGCATTTTAGTATTTGGTCACTTTTGAAGAACATCATCCAAGCAGAATAGTCACACACACACATGTGGGTGATGCACCAACACTGAGCAGAGCATGGTGTGGTTGGTCTGGGCACAAGGGTGACAACTGGGTGTGGAACTGCTGGAAGCTGTTAATTGTAATGTGGAGTCTGGGTTTGGAGATACTAGATGTGAAATGGAGCCAAACGTTTGGTGACAATTAGTCGTGGCAGGACACTGTGGTAGAAATCCACTCACAAAGGCTAGCACACAGAGAAGAAGTGCAGTGGAGGTTCACTGTACCCCTACATCCCTATAGAGCCATCTTTGGCTCTATAAACTGTCACTAATGACTAATAGCAACAGCTTGAGTCTTCGTTATGATGATAGCAACATATTTTTCTTAATTTTTCCATGGGAGGTAATTCTTAGCCACATTGCCATCAATATACCATCATAGTTCAGGAAGTATTATTCATTTAATTTTCCCAGATTCTCTCCAACTTGGATGTAACAGCGACAGATACTGGATGGATTCTTCCATCCTTTTTCACCAAGTTTCAGCATATTCCTGATTGGAAATACTCAGCAGCATCTTTCTTCAAACTTCTTGGTCTGTCCCACATAAAATGAAATGGAATCACTTGAACTGTTTTAATGGATTTGGGATCAGATCCAGAGGTTGCTAGGGCATCTTTTCATTAGCTCTGGAAAAAATTATCTTCTAATTATAGACTGGCATTAAATACTAATATACAAAATGTGCCATTTGGGACCCAGTTGAGAAAAATGTCAACCCAAGGCTCACGCGTGGAAGATGCAGCAGCTTAAGTGCAAGCTCTTGCAGGCAAAAACCGTTAACAGCTTTACACACATTGCTGTGATTGCAAATGTGTGGGCACAACTCTGAGGGACAGCAGAAAACCCCAGCTTGGAAACCTGCCCAAGGCACTCTCTCTATTAGGGAGATGAAACCGCCCAGCACTTTGGCATGCTGCAGCCTCTTGTAAAGACAGAGTTCCTCTTCTTAGCCTAAGAAGGCTGATTTTAAATACTTGACATGTTTGGGTTTTTTTAAAACAAGAGGGCTTGAAGCATAGAAGTGCAAGTTTGAACTATTTTGGTGCACCCTGTCATCCCAAACAAGATTTGGGTGGCTCACAGAGCATCCCCAACCAGTGCTGCCCATCCCTGGTTGCGGTGGCCAATGACCCTTCCCTTGGAGCCCACGGCAGGTCTGTGTGTGGCCCTGAAGCAGCTTCAATCTGCAAAGTAAAATCCCAGTATAGTTATTTTCCACTTTATGCTGGAACTACTGGCCAGGTAGATCCATTGTCACTGAGGAGCAAAGATGTTGAAGGCCTAAGTTGCTGCTTTCTCTGTAGTTTTGGGACCTCTCTTGCTAAATAAACACCTGTGAGAAAATGGTGCCCTGGCATATGTGCACACAACCCACACTATCTGCTCCTAGTGCGTGCAGCGGGAGGCGAAGACTGGGTGGTAATACTTTCCACTTAATGAAGGAATTTGTGCTGTGGGATTTCTCTCAAAAGCAACCCTCCTCTCCCTTGATTTCCCTCATTGCAGGCAATTTCAACCTGTGGAGGCCCAGGACAAGCGATACCAAAACATGACTCACAGTAGAGACGTGAATGCTGTGGGATTCCTTCCTCCATGTAAATCACACTCACTCGATCAAATGTCACGACTGTGTTTCTGGCTCACATCATTCTGAGCAAAAGACATCAAGAGGCAACACTGTACAATGCTGGTCACTGAAGACCTCAATTACTAATTATTTTTTTTTAAAGGAACTCTTAATGGGTATGTCACATCATTACCTGCTGCCTCCTTCTCCAACCAGCAAGAGAGTGCAAAGTACTCTCTGTGGAAATTTAGGGTTGTTTGAGGTAATTTGGGCCAGTCTGTGGATACAAGGGGAAGATGCCGTCTGCCTGCCCCTGCACGGGGGGAAGCACAAGGTACGTGTGCAGCATCCTTCCTTTGTTAAAGAGGTAGCCAGAAAAAACAGCTGCTGTCCCACCTTGCAGTGTCACTTTGGCACCAGACTACAGCGGTGCACTCGCAGTCCCCCCTGTTACCTCCCTGTGTGTCCCCCCCGAGGGCTTTCAGCATTTGGCTGCTTGGCTCCCTAGAGCTCCTGCAGGGCTTTTCAAAACAGAACAACTTACGCTGCAGTAAATGAAAGTCTGGGGTTGGACTTTGATTTTGCACAGCATCAACTAATGACAGCCTCTTCCTTTAATACCAAGCACATGTGTCATCGTGGTTGTCTTGTGCAGTCGAGAAAAGTTCTTGACCGATGATTTATTCAGTGACGTAGGAAGGGGCCTTTGTCATTGTACCCACAGAGCTGAAACACCGAGTGTTTGCATCTGTCCTGGTGCAGTGTGGAAAAATTTTAAACCCTTTTACTGAAAAAATGTCTTTATTCTTTGCAAGAAATGGTTCCAGCTTTATGAAGCATTTGCAGAACTAACACCTGGTTAACTTGAAGTGCTTACCTTTTCCANATAAATTTTTTTTTAGAAAATAAGGTATGCATGGAAATTTGTGAAATTCCTATGAAAAATTGTAATTATTGACAAACTGTATGTTGTGCATTTCCTTTAAGCCATATTGCTGTACACACTGCATAGAGATGCTTAACCTAAAGGAGTGCTGAACTGGAGTTTATTTAGATTCTTAACATATTTTTTGTGACCTCCATGATTTAAGGTCAGAGACCTCAGCGGGGAGTCAATGGAAGTTGTCACTTTAATCATTTTTGTTCTAAAGATTCATCAAAGTTATGCGAATTGACCTGAATTTTCAGGTCCTGCTGAGGGAGTGGGGTTCTGCACTAACCTACCGAGGCTGACCTGGATATAGCGCCTGGTAATGAAATACCAGAGCAAACCCGCTGAAGCAAGTGTCAGTTATATAAATAAGGCTACTAAAAGACAAAAACCCTAATTCAGTAAATGGTAATATTTGATACTTATCGCTGTAGACATGTGTGACACTTCATCGCAGACTGTACACCCACTCCGAGCTCAGGCAACAGATTTCCTTTGATGGGTTTGCAAAAACCCCGATTTATCCCTTGTATCACTGTGCCATTAAAGGGTGGGTGAGTGGCTTTTTGTGTCGAGGCAATTTTACAAGATTGTTTTAAAACCAACCAAGACTTCAGCATTGGAAAGGGAACTTTATTAGCAGAGGTGGGAATATCAGAAAACAGATTCCTGTTTTTCTCTTGTTTTCATTCTCGTTCTCCCATCAGGAGTATGTTTCACAGCCATTTAAAACACTGGAGCTGAGCTTCCAGCAACAAGTCCATTAGTAACTCCTACATCCAGGAGGTTCTAAAACTGGGTTAAAGATACCCTGAAGGCTCAAATTTCTTTGCTGTTGAAGTCTGACATCCAAAAGAGAACAATCTCTCTCTGAAAAAAGAGAGATTTCTTTCTGTTTCTTTCAGTTGTTTCTCATTAAGAGAACGTGCACTAAATGCTGTATTGGTTCTGCAGTAATGGAGACGAAGGTCTGATTCCTGAACCACAGATCGCAGCTGGGCTTTGCAGCCACAGCAGGAGGTTCAGTTTGGACACCAGGAAATTACTCTCTCAGCAAGCTTCTGCAGAGTGGGAACAGGCTGCTGAGGGTTCCTGCTGTCTCCATGCTAGGCTGGACTGAGCCTTCGTTGATCAGGTGTCAAGCTGGGGAGAGCAAAGGAGGTGGAAGAGGTGAGTCCATGGGTTTTGTACCTCCAGTGGTCCTGGGATTCGGTGAGGTCAGCTCCAGCCCTCAGCACAACTGCAGAGCTGGAGAAGGCACCTTTACATGGTCACTGACCCCGAATGATTTAAAAAGCCCCGCTAGTCTCCTCAGCAAGTTAGAGCAGCCACAGGACAGAAGACACACAGCCCCGAGACTTTCTTGGGCTGCAGCCACCTCCAGCTCCATCTCCTTCACAAATGCTTTCCTCAGATACAGAAGCCCTGAGACAGTGCTTCCCACCACACTGCCTGTAGTTCCCACACCCATCCTCCTCTGCAGAAATTTGCTTTACACAGAGCAGACCAGTTCTCTAAAATGGCTCAAGTTGTTGACAAAAATCCCCTGAAGCTGCTGACAAAACCCCAGAGATGCAGTCCATCAGCAAGTCCAGGCCCTCAGTTTTGCAAGCAACTTTTCCTTTTTATTATAGGCCCTGAGAAACTGGGAGAGGGAAGAAAAGAACGGGAGTGAAGCAACAAAATAGCTGTTGCCTGGTTTGGAACGTTTTTCACTGGATTATCTCCAATATTCCATCAAATGAAACTCTTATTAACAGCAGAGTGAAGCACAAACACAGCAGTTACCAGCCATAACAACAGTGGGAGAAGTAAACAACGAGGATATTTAATGGGTAAGGCCAGGATTTAGCTACCAGCTAAAATACCTTCCATTAGGATTATTTCCATCATCATCACCCAGAAACGATGTGTATTGGTGTATGCTATGGCAAAGGCATCCTGAATTGGAGGAATTCAAGAAGACAGGCTGTAGTTTCAAATGGTGACACAGTATAGACCCTAGTTCTATATCAACTGAGCTTTTATTTCATTTTTAACGGTCTGAGATAGAATTAAAGCCAGTCATGTCATGGTGCTTGCAATCCCACTGCCACACAAGCTCCTGTTCAGATGTAATATTTGCTATGTATGGCAGATTTTTGGAAACCAATGATTTTTAATCATTAATATTCCTGGGGTTAAAAGTTAGCGCTGCTGCTTGTTTGCTTTTTCACTTCGCTAAGGATCTGCAAAGCTGTTGTGGTCTTACCAAGAAGGCTTGTGTTCCTTTCCTGCTAGGAACAGTGACAAACTGTTGCAGCGTGGTTATGGGTGATCTCAATTTGGAGCAGAAAGCCTTGCACAAGACCACATCAGATACATCATTTCTGATTCAGAGACTGGCTAATCCAAACCCATGAGAGGTAAAGGCAGAGAAGACAATTAGAGATGATAAAACACCCCTCTGCTGTCTTTATTGGGGTGTTTCTGACACTCTGCACCATGTCAGAAACTGGTCCTCTCCTGCTCCAGGATTAACGGGTTGATCCTCAACATCAAGCTGTGTCGAGGAGATATCTTTTGGGGATGCTGTAGCACACAGGTTAAATGCCTCGATCTGCACAACGAAGCAAGTCACTGGTGACCCAAAATCACAACGTGGGAGTTCCTGACTCCTCGGCCCGTGCTCATTCCACCAGACCACACTGCCTCCTGAGAAAATATGTTTTAATGGTATCTGGCCAGCTGTGTAAACATGTCAAGAGACAACCATGTAAAACTGAACTGCTCCCATTATATGCAAGTTATGGTCTATTTTATTTGTAAGCACAAATCCTAAATCCCTCCTCCAAAGTTATATTTTCGCAAACAAAAAATTGGGAAATGAAGAAAAACAACTCCAGAAAATATTGGTGTTTGGGGCTATGGGTGTTCATTTCCTCTTGAACAATGAGCCTTTTCCCTTTTCCCAGATTTCTCTTTCCAACCCAGCCTCCTGCCAGAACTGGTTTGGGGACAGATGGGCTTTTGGATGGGGAAGGCACCTCTATTTTCACCATATGAGGTTTCTTCAGCCATCAAATAACAACCTCTCCCTGCATGAAAATACGTAACTGTAAGGATCCAAGCTACCAGTTAATGAGTTCTAAAACTCCTGATTAATAATGAGGTCTGAGTACCCTCAGTATTTGATGTTATGTTTTCTCATTGTGGCTGTTACCAGAAGACAAAACTCTGCTTGGTGTAGGGCACATCTGACCACCAACAAGAGATCTTCATGCTTTTTCTTTTTTTTCTTTTTTTTTATTTTTTTAAATGCCTCTTATTAAAACAGAGGGTGGGTCACCATTTACAGCCGCTCCAAGAGGATCAAAAATGGTGGTTTGGGGTAAGTAAAGTGCCTGGCGCTTGCATAAGCTGATTCCTCTCTCACAGGCTGTTTCAGACTTCAGTGGGACTCATGTCTTAAAAGAAAAGTCACTGTTGTACTTGCTTCCCAGTTCACTTCCAAGGGTCCTTTTCTGGGCTGCATAGGTGGCAGGGGCACTCTAGGACTCAAATCGCTTCCCTTTGCTCCAGTGTGTGGGCACAGCTGCAGCAAAAAAATAGTGAAATTTCTCACTTCCAAACTCTTTGGTTCAGGTTCTGGTGTGGATGCAGTTGCTAAGTGACAGCATTTTCCTGATCCCACCGCTCCGTACCCTGCTCTAAAGCAATGGAAAGCTTCACCCACAGGAGGAGGCTGTGACAGCGTGGCTCAGCTCTCAGCTTTGCTCTTGGGCGTGTGTCGTGTTGTTTCTGCCGTGTTTATCAGTAGTAATTTTTTTCTTGTTCTCTCCAGCAGTTACACGCAGAGCCAGGTTCCCTGGGGAGCTCCACCGGTGCGGGGCTGGAGATCCCATGTGTTGCTCCTGTGCTGCTGGCCACACCGCAACAACATGAAACAGAGATGTTCCCCTTCTGTGTCACCTGCCCCACGGGGTCTTCAAAGCCCTCAGAGGTCTTTCAGGCTGGAGTGTGAGTGACAGCAGTAAGTAATGAGCCATGCACTGGAAAAAGGCACCACTCGGCTCAGGCTATCGCTTTGATTACCGATAACGAATTATTTTCATCTTTGTTTAGGAGGATTGTGCCGGAGCCTGCAATCCCTGCTCATGCTATCACACTAGGCAGTGGATAATAAAAATAAAAAGGCAGTCTCTGTGCCAGTGAAGTAAATGAAGGATGGTTCAAAAATTCCAGGTGCGTTAATTAAGCAGGATGCCTGTTACAGGCAGGAAGGAAGTTTGAGTATTGGATGCTAAAGAAAATGCCTGCGTTGTCAAGTCTGGAGCAGATATTTCTCACAGAGCAAATGATGGCTAGGGAGAGTTCATGGCTTATTTTTTCTCTGGATTTCCTGCTGGGACCATGACTTCCATGATTTTTCCCTTCCTTGCCCTTCCCTTTCCCATCCTCAGCTCTTTCTGGTCTGCATTTGTCTCCAAGAGGTAATCCCACCCCACGGGTGAGAAAATGCCTCTCTGAGTGCATCCAGTGTGATACATGCCCCGTGCACAGTGTTTCAGGGCTGACTCTGGCTGTTCCAGGCCCCAAGGTTGGCAATGCAGTAGATGTAACCTCTTTCTCTGGCCTTGGTAGGTTGGTAGTGATGTTCAGCTCACCCAGGTGGACAGGTCTGGGCCTCTCCTGTAGAGGATGGAAGGGACCTTTTAGAACATTGAGCCCAAACATTAACCTAACACTGCCATTTCTGTCCTCCAGCACCACATCTACCCGTCTTTTAAATGCCTCCAGGGATGGCAATTCCACCAGTTCCCTGGGCAATCTGTTCCAACCTTTTTTGTGAAGAAATTTTTCCTAATATCCATCCTAAACTTCCCCTGGTGCAACTTGAGACCATTTCCTCTTGTCCTATTGCTTGTTACTTGGGAGAAGAGACCAAACCTTACCTCTCTACAACCTCCTTTCAGGTGGTTGTGGAGAGCGATAAGTTCTCTCCTCAGCCTCTTTTTCTCCAGACTAAACAACCCCAGTTCCCTCATCTGCACCCCATAAGGCTTGTTCTCTAGACCTGTCACCAGCTTTGTTGCCCTTGTCTGGACAAGCTCCAGAATCTCAATGCCTTTCTTGCAGCGAGGGGCCCAGGACTGACCACACTGAACACTGTATGTCACACCAGGAATAAGGCTGAGCTTTACTCAGATGTGAAGCCTGGCACGGTGCACCTGTGAGGTGGGAGAGCTGGGGAATCTGTGCCAAGTTCAGGAGGAGATGCCATGTGCATCTCCTGGCCCCATCTCAACCAAGCACCCATTGGCAGCTTCATGATGTTGCTTGTGGCTCTGTCAGACCGGGCTTTCGCACATGAGGCTCCTCTGCTCTCTGTTAAGCTGAGGCTGGAGAAAGCTGTCCAAGGCGATGGGCTGGCTCTGGATTTTGCTGACGGGGACTGCGGTGGAGGGATTTTGTTAAGGCCCCAGCTCAGGGCAGGATTTTAGCAGGTGTTGGGGTCTTCCTGAGTTTCCGGCAGGCTGAAAGCTGCCTTTCAGCATTACCAGTGATGACATTGGGTGAGAAAACATTTTTTTTTTGTTTAAATGGTAGTTTCTTCAAAGCAAGATATGAAAAGCAAAATGTCCTGCTCAAACTAGAATTTGCTTCCTAGAGTCAAACACCGAAAACTAATGAAAGCCAGATGCCTTGGCCTGACCCAGGAACAGGGAAAGGAAGAGAAACCGACCTCAGCAGCCTGAAAATCTGCAGTTACAGGAACCTGCTTCAGGACCCAGGGTTTCCCAAGCAACAGAGGAGTCTGGGATGTGTTTGTGTTTGTGAAACCGAAACACAGTGCATGCAGGTGGCGAAGGGGACCGGTACTGCTGACCCAAGGTGAGGCAGCCTCCAGGGGCTGGACTGCTTCCAGGATTTGCCCAGAGGGAAGGGAGGATGTTGAAAGCTGCTCTGGGGTGCCCAGGGCTCCGTGCCACTAAACAAATCCCTGAAGAGCCTGAAGGCCCACTGGTGCAAAAGCTGTGTAGGTTTTTAAGGTCCTTCCTGGATGGAGACAGCAATTTGTAGCTGAGCTGTGATGAGGTGGGTTACATGACTATCAGACAAGCCCAGCTTGGCCACCCATTGCCCCTGGCTTTCCTGTTGTGGTGCCAGTGTGTGAGGCAGTGCCAGGCTACACTCCCATGGTGTGTTCATCCTACCCTTCTGCATCACCATTTTGTGGGAAAAGAGGTGTGAGTTGTACATTTGATGATGGAAATACACGAGCATGGCAGAAATTAGTATGACACACTTTCTGGAGGACCAAGGTCACCATACAAATATGTGCATATGCAGGAATACATGTCTGAAGTAGTTGTACATGCCTGTACAAAAGTATACACGTGTGTCTGTGTATATATAGACGCTCGAGCAAAGCATATATGAACTGGAAAATACTCGAAAAGGCTGCGAATAATCGGTATGGTGGGTGAGAGAAGAGTTCCCCCCCTTTCCCTGGGCTCCTGCAGCTGCCCTGCCTCTGCCAAAGACAATGGCAGGAAGCCAAGGGGGAAGAAAGGGATTGAGGGGAGCTGAACCACCCTGGGCTTCCTCTGTTTCACACTGAAACCATGGAAATTCAGAGGCTTAAGTCTTTTTTCATCAGCGTTTCATTTGGACTGAAAGGGCTCGTAGAGCCACACTCACAAGCTGTGCCCCTGGACTCACATACAGACCTCAGGCTGCAGGATTTCATCCAGTCCTGCTGATTTTTCTGGGTGGGGATGAAACACCGATTTCCTCTCAGGAAAGCTCATCTCTTCCTGGGAATGGTTAAATAGTGCTGACTACGCCTATACCTTCTGGGAGGAAGAAGAGAGGAACAAACCCAGCCGGTTCCAGGTTTTGCAAGTGGTGCAGACATCGGAGAATGATCTTTAGTAATGAGAGACTGATAAGCATTTTATTACAGCCACTTAATGCATGTGCTTGCCTGATCCCGAGGTCAGATATTTCTGCCCTGGTCTCCCAGTTCAGACCAGAGATGGATGCCTGATCCAGGCAGACACAAGTCTCCATGTGCTCTGGATCTGGCTCTTCCTAAGCTGCTCTTAGGGGTGGATCAGTACAGATGGCGCTTGCGCCAGGGACAGACTCCTCTCCCTGTCCCTGCTGACTTCCCTCATCCCACCAGCCTGGGCTCAGCTCTTGGATTTTGTTTAATGATTGATCCACGACAACACCCTTTTCTAAATACATAAATAAAAGACTTGCAGGATGGTAAAGCATGAGGAGTGGTGGTATTTAGCTGACTGGGCACAGGACTGAGTTTCAGCCCTGGTGTCTGTCTAGCCTAATGTGTCTGAAAGACTGAAGATGGTGAGGTTAAGCATCAAAACCATAAACCAAACGAGAAGCTCCCGGTGAGGGAAATGATGGCTGAAGGCGGCTGAGTTTCCTCCAGCTTTGCTGCTCTTCTTCTAGATACTGACTCAATAGTGTCCTCCATGGTCAGGGATGGGTATGTTGGACTTGGAGCAGGCTGGGCAGGTTGCACAAATACAATGATCCCTGGTGGCCCTGGGTAGATGGGAAGAGCCAAGTTCCTCAGCTGTGGGTCTGCTGGTGGGGCAGGCCCTTTTTATTGATGTAGGTGGGTTCAATTGCAAAGTCTTTGCAGCCAGGATTGTTTTCAATCTGGTGGCTGTGCCCAGAATAACAGGAGCAGGATGTCAGCGGAAGCCTCCAGAGCTGCTGCAGCACAATATACAGATCAGTCCATAACAGATAACGTTTCCTGTCTCCAGCTTTTAAGAGAGCCTTGTGGGACAAGGGAATGGAAATCTTCCTCACTCTTTTACTGGTTGCGGTCTCCAGTTCAGGCAGGTATAACAGGGAAGCGCCTGTTCACTGCTTCTTCAGCTCTGGATGTTCTCCAGATGCCATTGGGGAGACCTGGTGGCTCCCGAGAAAGCAAATATGCCCATAAAGGCTCATACGAGCGATGACTAGATCTCCCACACTTTGGGAAGCCAGTGCTATCTGTGGCTCTGCCCTGAGGAAGCTAGGTATTGACTGGATAACAGCCAGACCTGGGCGAAATGGCTGGGCAGAGCACAAGGGAGCCAGGAGGAAGGAAATGAAGTCAGCCCTGTGATCCACACCAGATGCACACTCACGCTTTGCTACGAGTTTTTTACCCCCTCACCATGCCCTGCTCTGATCTGCAGCTGGGGTAGCTGCAGTGTGGAAGCACGGTGATTTATAGGGACCATTGTGATCCCACCCAGGCTTGTGTGGTAGCTGATGGACAGCCAAGGCTGAAAGTGTTGGGTGGGTAGTGATCACAGAAAATATTTGCATTGTTTATCAGGACATGAAAAGTCATGGGGTTTAAAAGATATATCCACCCAGTACAACCAGTAAGTATTTGCTTAAGACAGCCTGCTACTGGGACAATCAAATCACAGCCTCGGGGCAAAGAGGGGAGAAGATCCAGTTCCCTGCAGATCTGCTGGCAGCAGTCCTGGGCTCTGTCCTGAACTCCTGCAGGACTGGGATGACCACAGCTCTGATCCTAGGGGCAGTGGCCAAGGAAAGAGGAGGCGAGCTCAGCAAGGCAGCTCTGCAGGAGCTTCTGACACCAGGAGATGAGGTGAAAGAGCTGGACCTTGGCCTTTTTGCGACTCTTAGTAGCACTGATTTGTTTGAAAAAGTAGCATTTGGAAGGAGAGGGAACAGAGCAGACACAGCTGTGGGGTAGGAGACCAAAGGAGAAAGAGGCAAGATGAAGGAAGACCATTTCTAGGTGACTTGTTCAGCCAAGCCAGCTGCACATCTCGTGGCGTGGTTGGGATTTTTTTAATTGATTTTTATACTAACAGACAATTAAGCTGATTTTTTTTTATTAAGTTTCTCTAGTACTGAGTCATTTCCTGGGGGGGGTGGGAAGAAGAAAACAACATTTTTCTCAAAGCTTCAAAACAGTGTTTAAGGGTTTGGGTTGATGATTCTTTCTTTGATTGCTTCTTCCTGTTTTTTTTTTTATTGAAAGAGCAACATTTAAAAAGGCATGAAAAAAAAAAAAAAAAACAGAGGCTGACAACCCCTAAACTTCAGCCAGAGTTGCTCTTTGCTTACAGAAACGGGTGTCCATGATGGGCAGCCCAAGGCAGGATAGGAAACAAGGTGAAGGACAAGACCTGCCAAGCACCAGACTGCCTTGTCGTCATGTTCAGCCGTGGAGCTTGATGCTTTTTCCACCTCCTACACACGTCACTGGTGTTGGTGCCTGTCTGCTCCGCAGCACTCTGACCTTTCTTCTGGTTTACACATCAAACCAGGCTGTTTTGGCAGTGGTTTCCAGCTCAGTAAGCCACATGCCTTTGCACTGTAATGGACATAGGACAAAGCTGCTTGTAGCCCCCGAAGCTTATGTGTTAGTTGGTCTGGGGAAGCCTAGTGTGAAACAGTGGTGAGTCTGGATCTTTTCTTGCCAGAAAGCTCTAAGTACAGCATGTTAGTTAGAACTTTGACTAATAAAACTGGACATCTGCAATCAAGCTAATTTACTAGAGATTAGATCCTAATTAAAACCAAAGAAGCAAAGGGACTGCCATCCTCTGAGCTATGCACACACACAGAGCAGCATGCAGTAAGAAATGCATTGGCTTTTGGAAAATAAGCAGCAGTTAAGCCACCTTGAAGGAGAAGCCACACCACCCACGTAACTACCAGGCACCAACTTTACTCCGTCCTGTGGGCTGGGGAAAGGAGAACCACCAGCCGTGGTGGAATGAACAGCAAAAGCTTCCATTGACATCAATGGGTCCTGAACCATCTCATGGCCTTTTTTGTTTGCTTGTTACGCACGTCCTGCATTACTTGGCATCCAGAATGCTTTACACGTCATTTCTCAGTGGAAAAGGAAGAAAACACACACTTTCAGTTATTGGTTTTATGTTACGCAGTTGGCATGAGAGGGACCATTGCTCTTGGTTGAGCATCAGTGTAATTAACCTGGGAGTCAGCAGTTACCTCAGAGCCAGGGAGGCTTATCTCACTTCAGTATTTAGCCAGTTGTCCCCCCTAAAAGAACACTTCCAGAGGTGGGCTCATTGCCTCAGTGAATATGGCAAGAAACCATGAAAGGTATGTTGGAACCATGCGCAGAGCAAACCTGATCCTGCCTCTACCCCCACTTTCTCATCTCTTTCTTTCACGGTGCTTGCTAGGACCCTTAGCACTGTTTGCTGTGCAATAACACCTGGAATTAAGTGCTAGCCTGAAGCACTAACCCTTGGAAGTCAACAGGCACATGGTCAACATCAGGCGCTTGTAAAATACAGCCTGTCTGTTGAAAGCAGCTTGATTTCTTATTCACAACAGATTGTATTAACCCATTCTCAACTAAACTGGGGAGGGGCAGTGTTTTAACGTTTTAAAACAAAAAGAAGCAAGAGGATACTGGTGACTAATTTCCTTCAAACGACGTCACGTTGGTCATCTTCCTCATATGTTGTTTGTTTTGCTGATTAGTCTTTAGGTAGATATTCATATATCAACTATGATTTTCCACTGTGAATTGTGGTTTTCTGCCCTACAGCGAGTCCAGTTTCCAGGGTAATCGGGAAGCCAACTCCTTTGTAACTACATAAGAGATGAACTATGTTTCCTGCAACTTTAATGTCTCCAATGTTAGTGGTTGAGTAATAGCCGGACACAACTCTGTCTTCTGCGAGGAAATATGCCAACAGTTGTTACTTAGAAGTGAATAAAACTTACTTTTTTAAAAAAAAAATTTTAAAAAAATTGTTTTGAATGATTTGAAGCTGCAATAACAGTCCTTTCCAGTCAAAGCTTACCCTTCACAACAACAGGATGCATTCTTCTATTTAAGCAAATAATAATATTGGTTTTAGTCACTACACATGCTTTGCTTCCTGTTGGGGATATTGCACTGAAAACGAATTCATCGCGTATCAGATAACTAATTCATTGTGTATTTACAGATCTTATACACAGGGATGTTTTCTAATACCATCTGTGTGTAAAGAAATCTTTGCAGTAAGGTAGCGTGATCTGTTTATTGGCTGTACAAGCGACAATAAAATTAAGTAAAACAGCCTCTAAAAGACTACGTTGCTCTGTTAGCATTAGCAAAGCCATGTATATTTAAGGTCTCAATGCTTCTGACTTACGGTTGGAAAAATTTACTGTCACAAAATGTTCATTCTGATTGTACAAGACCTTTCACCTACAAAATCCCGGTTGCTCAAAAGGCAATTACTGGGAGCAACGGCAAGATTCAGCCTAAGGACTTACTTCTGCATTTGCCCCCTGCTAATGATCTGCTGGGATTCTGTCATCTCCCAAAACATAAGCACAGCAGCAGTTATTCTGATGTCTGTCATTGCTTCCATACTTACATTAACAGTTTATTTCTTGGCTGACTTCCCATCTTGCTAAGTTAGTTTTTCCATGTCAGGCTGTACTAATGAACAGAGAACAGATTCTGAGCTCTCTCTCTTACAGGGGAAAAAAGCGCAAGCTGGGCTGGGAGCAATGGAGTTGCTCTGCTTTGACCCCATCAGAGGGTGGATCCTCCTCCACCTTCAGGTAAATGCCCTGGGGCTTTTCTTTCAGCCAAGCAAGTGCTGCTGCTGACATTCTTCTAGAAGCAATTAACATTTCAATCATCTTTGTATTTCAGCAATGCAGTTCCTGTCATAGTGCTGAGGCAATAAGATGTGACAGGCAATGCCCCATGCCTCCAGACTGAGAGGCTGTAATGAGATCTCAAGAACTTTCCTTAAGGTGGAGGACAGGCTGGATCTCTGTGCTGCACATTTAGGGAGGTGCTAGGGAAGGAAACACACATAGAATGCTTTAGGTTGGAAGGGACTTTAAAGATCACCTTGTTCCAACCCCTTGCAGGGAGGTCCCACTAGACCAGGTTGCTGAAAGCCCCATCCAACCTGTCCTTGAACACCTCCAGGGATAGAAAAGCCAGTGACAATCCTTGGGTGTGCATATGTAAATCAAGGCTGTGCTGTGGTCTCCATTTGTTTATAGAAATATATATTTTTAACTGTCTCTATTTACACATCAATGAAGAGATTTTAATCAGAAAACTATCGGTGTTTGCTGATCCAGGGTTTCATTCATCCTCTGAAGTCAGGCTGAACATCGGCCAGCCCAGCTAATTGTTCTAACATTTTCCTGCCGAGCTCTCCACCGCTGGGAAGAGGAAGGGGGTGTTAAACCACCGTCTAACCCCAAGGGCCAAGCCTTCCTTGGTAGTGTAAATTGAGAGTCTCCGTTCAGTCTGGGGGAGTTAGAAATAAAATCGTGGTCAGAGTGGATGATGCTTTCCCCAGTGCCAAAGCCAAAAGGGGAACTGGGTCACACTAAATAGTGCACATAGAGGGAAAAGAGGCTCAAGGGGAACCTTGTCATTGAACTTCACCTTTATCCCCTTGCTACATGAATTACGTTCCCTGAACACTTCGTCTCAAGACGTGTTTAGCTCCATTATCACTTCCACCCCTCTTCCATCCTGTTTGTTGCTTTGGCCAGATTTTCCACTGTGGTTAATTGACCTGGTTTCACTGGTTTCTGTGAAGACTGGCCAAGCCTCCCAAGCTGGAGAAGTAAGTCACCATGCATTGCCTTCACTGGGGTTTTCGGGGGGAGGTTGCCTCAACTCTCTCTCAACTGAGGAGTTTTTTTGCTGACACATGAAGCTACATTTTCACCTCCATTTCACCAGACAATGACTGGCTTCTGTAGGAGGAACGTCTGGGAAGTGGTGTGAGGAAAAGGAGGGTCTGGTGATTCAACATCTGTGCAAACCGTGCGTATGTTTGTTCAGATAAATTTAACTTGGGACTCGCTCTGAGGAGCTTTAGACAGAAAACAAAACCAGCAGATTGTAAATCCCCAACGAGGGGGTTATTGCCAAATGGATGCACTGCATCAAGTGCTTACAAGAAACAAATGTATCCAAGAGGGAGAAATAATCCTTCTGTTAAAAAATACCACAAACGAAACTGTAAATGTTGCCGTCAATGTTGAAATTTGAACTGTGACAGAGTAGAACTTCCATCCCTCAAAAAAACACATTTTGGCCCAAAGTGGGAAGCAGAAAATTTTCTGTTTAAAAAAAAAATAAAAATCAACAAACAGAAGCCACACGATCTAACATTTAAACCCATTTTCTTCTCAGGGCAGGCTAAAATTATGCTTAGGGTTGTATTTGTGAAGCTAAATGTTCAGCTCTAAAAAGACCCTAGTCCAGAAAAACAGGAAATTAACTTAATGTATGTGGACAATTTTATTCATTTCAATGGACATACTGGACTATTTCAAGTTAAGCACCAGATTAAGTACTTAATCAGTTCGGAGCCACAATTCATCCAATTTCTGTAAGGAAAAAACAATCAATCCCATCTCAGTACAACTAAAGAAAAGAAACGTGCTGTACTTTAACCAGTTTCCCTTCTGAAATACAAAGTAAGAGCAACTTGTAAAATAGACGCCTCCCAGCCTGAATCACAACGATGCTTGGAAATTTGATGTAAAACAAAAGAGCCCCACTTCACTCAGGTACTCCCCTCTTCTACTGTAATGCTATTCCCTAGAGCAGAGCTGCAAGTCGTTTCCTTAGTCCAGTGTGAATGACTCAGCCCAAAAGGCTTTTTTCCTCTCTCCCCTCTGAGTGACTGATGTGCAGGAAGAAGAAAATGCATTTCACACGGGAAGTTTTCCAGTATCTTCCTGAGCTTGTCAGACCTTCCTCCTCTGCTTTCCCAGTCTGCAATACGTCTACTGCGAGCTGGCTGTGATTAGGTGGAAAAGGGATGGGTAAGTGGACCAGCAGATATGTAGAGCTACGTACCATTCCTGGTACCCCTATTCAACACTGCCTTCACTACCAAATAGAACTTCAGTGTCAATATGAAGCTAGCAAGTCCCTGGTCTAGACCACAGTTCTGGCTTTTAACATGGTTACTGAAAGCCTTGCTGATGCAAATCAGGCTGAGAGCTGGTGGGAAGAGGGTGTCTTCTCTTGCTAACCAGAGCACAGAGGAGATCTGTCAGCCCGGTCACCATTCTGAAGGGCTGTGAGGCATCATCCTATATGGCATTCGGTCTTTATTACCTGCTGACGGACGTGAGCATCAACCTCCCTTTTATTATTGAACAAAGCGAAAGCAGTGAGATGTTCAGATTCTTGAGGTCACGGGACAATAAGGAATATTGCTTAGCTGTAGTATGATACTCAGCAAATTGTGACCATCGTAGAATTGTTCCAATTACTCCGTCATTATATATATGGTTAATATGTGAAAGCCCAGGCAAGCAAACACATGCTTTGGGTTTTATCTTCTGCACAAACCTCTAATCTTTCTTCAGGAAATTACCGTGTAGTTTATCAGTACCTTGGCATTAATTTTTAAAAACTCAAGACTTCCAGCAAAAGGGACTGGCCATTTACTGTTTTTCTTTCTTATAAGTGTTGTTGTTGTTACCTCATTAACTATTTAGCACCCTGGCCGGTTATCGCAATGAGCTTAGCTTGGCAGAACCTCAGGGTTGTAACCCCTGAAAGAAAAATGTCATTGAGCTCTTAACTGATATATTTTGGTTAGCAGAGATTTAAAAGCAGCAATAACAGACCCTTAATAAGATATGCTTGGCAGGAAGATACAAAATAACTATTAAGCGGGTTTACATCTGTTTCCTTTTTCATTCATTTTGCAGTATCCAATTGCACACTTAACGTTAATCTGCTATCACAGTAACTTGGGTTATTCTGTTTTCTGGGTTTATCCTCCACATCGCTGCACTTGAATGTCATTAATGCTACTTCAGTGGTAAAGGAGGAGTGTCTTTTTACCTGTATACCCAGACTCCTGCATTCAAAGCGATGAGCAGCACATCTCTTTGAACACCCCTGTCAGAGAAAGGCATGAAGAATCCCTAGGCTTGCTCCGCTCGCTTCTGTATTGTCAGAGAGTTCATATGGTAACTATACATAAAACAGCACAAGATTTTGGAAGACTCAGGGTAAATCTGTGGAAAGCTTTATGAGCTTCAGAAAAAAAAAACCTCTTTTGAGTAAGTGTATTTCCCCTGAAGTACCTCATGTATAACAGCAGAAGTTGCACAGCAGGCTCAGCAAAAAAAGGGGAAAACAGTTATTTTTTCGCAGGATGGTAAATAGTTTTTGTTATTTTTCCCTGGCAATGTGAGGCAAAAAGAAGACAACTGTTTCTTCTCTTTAAGAGAATGTAAGAGTTTGCTTTTGCCGGTCATTTTTCAACATTCAGGTGTAGTGGGCTGAGTTGTGGGGTATGGGTTGGGTAGGGTCAGTGCTTTTTTACGCAGCAGTGGGCTTGGTACTCCCCCGTGGCCAGCGCAAGGGGGTCTCAGAGAGACCCTCTCTATCATCCTGGCTGGCCAATAGTGTGTGTTACCTATAGAGAAGAAGAGGTCTGAAAATAAGATTATTAAGTGCTTCCTAAAAAGGCAGGGCTGACCTGAGCATGGCCCCTGTACTCAGTGCTGTATTTGTTTGCAACTCTGCGGGTTCCGAGTGTGTTGATTGTATTAGAAGTGGATAAATGCAACCTGATAAGGACAACTGTGATGTTCTGCTCCTTGGTAGGAATAATCAATTGCAAATAGATGGGGTAAAGAGCCAACAGAGCACACAGCAGTTGGCTGAAAAGGTATGGGGGTTAGAGTGGACTGCAGGCTCAATGGGAGCCAGCAGCGACATGCAGCTCTTAATAAAAATTAAAAATAAATTTAAAAAAAAAAAGAAAAAGAAAAAGAGGAAAAAAAGGCAAACATCATACTGGGATAGATCAGTGAAAGTGCAGTCTACAAGCTGTGAGATCATTGCATGCGTAAGGCCACAGCTGGGGTACCGTATCCAGCCTGGGGCTACACACTTGAGGACAGTTGTGGGTCAGCTGGAGAACAGGAATGACTCAGAAAGAAAAGTTACAAAGAAAAGCTGAAGAAATGACTGAACAGAGCTAAAAACAAATATGTAAATAGCTGCTGTGAAGCGGAAAAGAGGCTATTCTTAATGTTGATTGTGGGAAAGGTAGTGGTGGACTTAAATCATAGAACACTATAGCTTGGAAATTAAGAAAAAAAATTGCCAATGGGAAGAATGGAGACACAATGGACTAGATTGCCTGAGGTTGCCTCACTAGAAGGATCTAAGAACAGGTTGAAACATGTTAGTTAGGATAGTATGGGTTTGCCTCCAAGCAGGACTGGGAGACCTCCTAAAAGGTCACTTGGTTCTATTTTTTTTATGGTTTTGTGCTTAAATGTAATAGTATTGCTTTTTTAGACATTAGGAACCAAATATAGAAGACTTTTCTAGGAAACTTCCCCTAGACTGCCAACATCAGGGTTTGATCTTTCAGAAACCACAGTGACTAAAAGGCAATGTGTGGTAATTCAATTTGCCAGCAAAACGACTCTGAGACAGCGCAGGGGGCTCTCAGCCCAGCAGCCCCTCTGCTTCTTCTCTCTCTTCCATGGAATTTCTCCTTGAGTTAAAAAGGTGCCAAATTTGGTTTTAAGTAATGGCAACAGTTGTAGGGAGTTGGTGAGGAACAAAGCCAGGATATGTTTTTTCTGCTGCCTCCTATCACAGTTCTCACAGAGAGGAGCATCTCTGCTCATCTGCTTCTACGCTGAACATCTGCATCCTCCATTGGTCCCATGTGCCCAGTCCACCCAGCCAGTGCTGACTGTGGAGCATACTCAGATTTACCACAGCATTTCTCGTAGCTTCACCTCTTCCAGATTCATTTTGCCAGGGTATCTCTTCACTCAAAGTTTTCCCCTGTTTGCTGCCAGAACATCAGGGTGGAGAGCTCAAGATGCGTATTGCAAAAGCAAGAAGAGGCTGGGGGCAGGCAGCACTTATGGATGTCTTGTTGTTGCCATAGGAGACAGAAAGAGTCCCACCAGTGTATGGTGACAGGTAAAGCAACCCCCAGCAAAGCCCCTCAGCAAAGAGGGAATATGTTCCACAGCTCAGTTTCCTGCTTCATTATACACAGATAAAAGGTTGTTACCAGAACAAGGGGAGAACAACAGGTTTTATCCCGGTGTTCAAGGCAGAACAGAAAAGGTAATGGCTTAAAGAGAAGGAAGGGAGGAGCAGGTAATGCTTAAGAGCTGGAAAATCTGTTTTCCAGCCTCAAATGTATTCTCTAGCTGAAAACTGACATGGTTTTCAGATTTAAATCTCTTTTAGCAAGTCTGGTGATGGTCTCGGACTAATGGAGTTTTTTGGTTTGTACAATTTCAGAAAAGAGAGTTTGAGTGATGTTGAGAAGAAAAAAATCAATATGCCTCCCCTAAGAAATAAAAACCACCCTTGGCCCTTGTGTGCTTGTACTTTTTAAAACTGAAATTCAAGCTAATTATAATAGGTTTATTCCAGCTGAAGAACATAGCTCAGAGTTTGGATGTGAAGATTGTTTTCATTTGACAGACAGTTGGAAAAGGGCAGACAAGCTTCAAGAAAGCATTGCTGATTTCTGACAGACAGCACACATAAGCCTAAATGTACTTTTCTATTTTAATTACATGACCACTGCTCAGGAATGGGTGTCTGAGCTTTATCTCCACTGACCTTGAAAATCCCCTGGAGGTTTATGATGAAATGAAACATATGTTTTCTGGCGATTTCTGCAAAATGAGGAAACATAAAAACCACTTGTTCTAGTTTTGATTATTTTTTTTTCCAGGAAAAATGTGATACGCCATCAAAGCTTCCAAACTGTTGCAGAAGTTCTTCACTTTAGCTCCCAAGACATATATGGGATTTGGCAGTTGTATGCAGATATTCAGATTGGGATTTCATACGTTACAGGCTCTCCCCTGAATGTCTGCATGTGTGTAAACCACATGAACGGCAATTCCAGCTCTTGCTGATAATGATGATCACTTTAATAGATGAATTATTGTAATGAATGAAATGTATGTCTACACCTCGGTCACATTAATGACTCTGTAATAGCGTAGACACACACAAACTAGTTTTTAATTGATAGCTTAATTATTGATTTAGCCACAGTGACCCAGAGCTCTGGCTCCGTCCAGATTTTATTTGGTGGCAGTGCCTTAGTGCTTGCTCCAGTTTCAGACCTGAGTGAAGGCATTCGGTACCGCCTACATAGAGAGGTCCTACAGAGCCTTTGCAATACTCTTGTTACACCTACGCTGAAAGCAGGGACAGGAGTGGAGTGCGATTCAACTGCTCTCTGAAAGTCACCACGGGTGCTGGAAGCCCAGCTGGAAGCCAGGGGCTCCCAGTGAGCATCCTGCATGTATCAGCAGAATAAAAATTCTCACCATGGAAAACATGGTGGACAAGGACGTGAATGCAAAGAGAAATACATCTACATGAATATGCTCAGTGGGAACTAATTTGTCTTTCATGCCAAGTATTAGGTGATTGCAAGGTCACCTAATACTAAGAGAAGGTCACCTAAGAGAAAGTGGTTTTGATGTGCTTTTCTACAATTAATAATCCTTCCTTTTTTTTTTCTTTTTCCTATGGCTTTTCCATTGTTTTTCTCTTTTTTCCTCTCATGTCCTCTCTTCATTCCCACGTCTTACTATTTTTCACACTTATTTTTCCTAAGGCTTTCACTATGCTTCATCCCAGTTCTTCCCAATATGCTATGCAGATTTACAGCCCCTTTCATTTCCCACAACACTGCTTACATTCAAAGGCAAAAATCAGCCTTTTCTTTCAAGATTATGCAGCCATCCTCCCCACCACTGCTGAATGACTCTAGACTGCTATTCCCTTGAGGACTAAACTAGATTGGGATTTATTAGACCCTTAGCCCCCTGTTTGAATGATATATGGCCTCGGGCAGCAGGCACTAAGGTGAATGCACACTGTTTCTTTGTAAAGGCCCAGTAAACCATGCTACAGAGCACACCGCCCCGGGCATTCCTCAACTATCTTGTCCTGTGTCAGCAAGATGCCTTAAGAACTCTCTGTAGAGCTTTCACTGCTTCCTTTTCCCTCTGCTCCCACCCCGTGCATTTCAATACAGTAAGGGAAGGACTCATCCTTAATTGAAATTCCTTTCATCAGCCCAGATATAGCCTGAACAAAGATACTGACATGAAAAAGCAGTCAAGAACATATCTTTAAAATGTCAATTTGCCAGTGACAAGCATAAAATGCAGTCACTGCAAATGAAGACTCTAAACCCTCATTGTATATCATATAGCTGCCTCTTCCCCCCCCCACTCTCCCCCTCTATTCCTCCCATAAGTTTTGATGTTTGTACACCTTTGTTTCCCTTGCCACATTCTTCTCATAAGGTATGCACAGCAAATCTGAGGATAGCTGGGTCTTGATTAAACTCCTGCAAACCTTAGAGAAAGCTCTTTAAACCCTGAATGGTGTCATTTATCTTAGACTTATACTTCTGAAGAAATCGATCATTCAAGCTCAGTGGGTTTTCTCTATTCTTTTTTTTTTTATTATTCATTCTGCTGAAGTAATTGATGCATTTTTATCCATATGGACCTGTAAGTTTAATGCTACATGGGTTTATGTGGCAGGAAATTGCTACGATCTTGCTCAATTGCAGAAAGAGAAATAAGAAATGGAAGTTCTTTCCACTGGCACAATGTAGGGAAGGATACACCCAACAGAAAAAACATAACTATGGGCCATCTACTGAAGGCTACATTTAGCTTACTTTGGGTGACTAATTTTGGTGTTAAATCCTAATGTCCTGACTCTAGAGAGACCAGGGGCTGGCACTCTGGCATCTTGCGTGATCGGAAACATCCACCGCCCTTTGGCACTTCAAGGCCACACTGAGTGTGAGGACAAACTTAAGCTGCCTGCAAAGGAGGCAGTGGTGTTGGACTGCCAACGGTGGAACATGAGCCACGGCCCCAGTGCCTGCTTGGAAAGGAACAGAGTGAGCTGCTGCCAACAGGAAGGCTGGTCTCTGTGGGGTGGAGGAGCCATCATGTCCCAGGAGCACCAGTTACTGCCCTGGATCTGCCTTCCTCCTGGCAGCAGAAGGAGCAGCAAGGCCAGCCTGCAGGGGCTCCATGTCTGGCTCTCCTTCCTTGTCCATCCCTTTGCTTCCTCTGCAGCACTGCTTTAGCATCAGCCTGGCACCGGTTTGCTGAGGGCAGCAATAGTAGGTTTTACATACCTATCCCAGAAACCTGAAATTGGCCCTATGTTTCCAAAGAGCTGCTCACTAAAAAAACTTGAAAGTTATGGACACCTTTTTATTACTCCTCATTAGTGCCTAGAGTTTTAGCTGTGAAGCTAAGAAGACCAAAAGCTAAAATGTAATTGTACAACCAAATGGAAAGAATGAGACACTGCTGGTCAAAGTGCATAATAGGGGTATCCCTGTCAGATCCTGATTCCCTACCAGCTTTGGCTGCATCACAGCTTCTTTCTTGAGGCCTTTCTACTACATCCCCATAGTAGGATCCCTCTCGTTTTTTAGTTACTCCACTGGCTAATGCTGTGCCTGCGGGCACATCTCATACAGCATTGCTGACTTCACTGACAAGGTTTTCACAGTGTGTCCTCATGCCTTTCATCTTCTTCTCACTAGCCAAGAGTGATTGATGTATCCAGTAAGTTCTTGATGCCACCATCCATGCATTGTCTTTTTTCAGACATACCACTACATCTGCTACTTTTGTTTTTGGGAAGGTCTTTATCCACCTCTAGAGCAAATTCATTTTTCTCTTTCAAGTTCATCTCTCATCCTAAAAGTGTGAGATCTTTAGCAAAAGAGGTGGCTGAACATGGAGTATGAAGAACCAAAACTGCAAATAACTTTGACAGTGACTTGGCTGAGGCTTCATTATTTCCCCTGCACTTCAGCTTGGTGCAGTGTGATCTCTTGCCTTATACTTCAGCTTGGGGAGACGTTGCCTTTCAGTGTTTCTACTGCTTTAACGTGTTCTAGAACAGGCCTGAGATACACAAACACTAACTAATACGAGCAGTAAGAAACAATACTTGTGGTCTTTGTGCATTACTTGTCCAGGAAATAAGCAAAAATGCATTGAGGGACCTCCTAGTTTGTGCCATTTGTTGCCAGTCCTGCAACCAGATGATGGCTGCACATGTACAGGTATTAGACGCGGACTGTTTACCCAGCTGTAACAGTCCCACAGCTGGGAAGCGGCAGCAGGAAGTTAGGCACAGTTAGTGTTTTAAGATACATAATCTTCACAGGGATGCTGCCAGGTGTCGTCTTTGGCTTCCATCTCACTGTCTTCTCATCTATTCTTTTGCCTATCTAGCGATCAGGAAAAGGAAGGGGAGTGCAAAGTGCTCTGCCCTTGTAACAGGCACGGTGAGACTACAGGACATGGTGGAAATACCCAAGACATCACCAAGCCCTCTGTGCTCTATTTGTAATATTTACCTTCTCGGTAGCTATTTGAAGATTTTCCTTGCTCACCTGGGCCACCTTTCTAGGGCTGTCCATAGTTAATTAAAAGCTGATAGTAAAAGTCTCATAGATGCACATTTTCTAGTGGCCTATTTGCCATCTCTTAATAGGCTTGTTTATTATTAAATGCTTGCACACTCTACCCTTGCAGGCCATATTTAACATCTAGTGAAAAAGTAGAGTACTTCACTGAGTCTTAGTGTCATGTTCATTGTAAGGCACAGCAGTAGGGACATCTTTATTTACAGATCATTAAAAAGATGAGTTCTGCAGTAACAGAACAAGCAGAAATACTTGTTTTTCTTGAGCATTTTCACAGTATTTGGTCAAGTGAAAACTATGCAAACACCTGCTGGCTGCAAAATGGAAGGAAGAAAGAGCAGACGGAAGTATGGGGAAAAAGATGAGACAAGAGGAACTGCTGGACTGAAGCAGTAGTATCGAGAGAAATACACAGACAAAAGATCCAAAATAGCCATTCTTGAAGTAGCAATTTCAAATGTTAAGCATGAGAACTATTGGCACACTCCCTGTCTGTTGTGCTTCTGTTCCCACCGCAGCTGAGTAACTGGACATAACAATGTCAGAAGATACTGGAAACATCCTCATCACAGCAAAAGTGTGAGATCTTTAGCAAAAGAGGTGGCTGAAGATGGAGGGAGCATGAAGAACCAACGAGATCTATGGTGGTGAAAGTAGCCAGCATGGTTGTTTGGTGGGCTACTGTAATTAGGAAAGCTCTGAGACGTGTCTAAAATGTTAGGAGAAGAAATCAAGTGCTGGGCAGAGCCAGGGACAGGCTGCATGTGAGAGGCATGAAGCTGTCTGCGCCCAGGTTTCCACAGCCACCTCTTCAGCCCAGCAAGCTGGAGCACAACCCCCCGTCATGGATCCTGGAAGGCTGGAGATGTGGCTGTCACTGAAGCAGCACACAAATGAATGGGTAAAACTTCTCTCTTAAGCACTTGCTTGTTTGAAGTTCCTTTCGACAACCTGGGATGCAGGATGCACACTAAATTTGTGCTAACTTTAAGTCCTGGTTGCTTTACTTTCTTGAGCTACAAACTCACGGACACTGTGTTTTCAGCTCACCATGACGGCAGCAGTATTCAGGATCTCCTTTCTCTTACTTTTCCATTTTATTACTTTTCCATTGTTGTCATCCAGCATCCTTTCCATTTCAGTCACTCCTTCTTGCTCCTTCCTTCATTTTGTTCTCCAAGACTTTGGCAAATGTTATCTTTCTTGAGAAGGCACTCACTGGGCAGGAACTATTTTATTGTATGAGAGATGGATTGAGATTACTATAAACTACAGAGAGTGTACAATGAGAACAATGAGGAAACTCTAATTAATAAGGTTTGGACATCCCAGTTTGCTCAAGAAGCAAATTTCATGCCACTTCCCCTTGGATTCAGAGAGGACACTTTAATCTTACTGCTATAAACATGGCCTAAGAAAGGACTAGGGTGGAGCATGGGAAATATTGTCCTTTTAATTGTCTATTCTTTGGAGTAGCAATCTACTCATGATATAACGGCCTCTGCTGACTGGCTCCAGGCGAGTCATGCTGCCTTTGAGGGGGCTCTGAGAAATGTTACTTTCAGTTGGTGGGGCATGCCAAAATTCCAGCTCTTATCTTGGTTTCAGTGCGTGTGCAGGGAGAGGGACGCGAAGCAGCAGCACTGGACTGGGCTTTTCTCAGATCTCATCAGCCAAATCACTTCTCAGGGTATATCCAGGGTTTTCTCAGGGTTGTCTCAGTCTTCCCACAGAATATCAATAGTGCCTCTTGTAACAAGGTAGGTGGAGCTTGAAGCCATTTGTGATTTCCAAGGAATTTCACCGGGTTCCTCATTTATCTGTTCTGTATTGTCTTTACTCAGATTTTTCTATGACATTCTATGGAATAGGAGTCTCTTTTGTCATTTTGTTGGATGTCCAAACAGCCTGTACATAGGCTGCGTTGGCTGTCTCTGCCACCTGACGGAACCTGGTGCCAGTAGGTGGGACATGCTTCATTACGCTACTTGATCCCTGGGCCCTGTCACTCTCCCAGCTGGGACACATAATAAACTGGGCATTCTCTGTCCTCTGTGGGGAACAGTCCATCCATGCCAGAGGCCACATTTTCAAGCCGGTTGGAGATGCACAGCCTTCATTTTCTCTCCCAACAGCCAGTGTAGACACAATTACTGCTGGCTGAATTTAGGATTTCTAAAATTCCCATTGTTAGCAAAACTAGATGAAAGATTGATGTGGATGGGGGCTGGTCCTACTTTTGACATTCCAAAGACAAAGCAATATCACACAAGACTGACTCTTTTGTATGCAGGTTTTGAACTAACTTTCTTAGTGCTGGCAAATGTTAGCATTGAAAGAGAAGTTTGCCTCAGGCTTGTCACTAATGAAATGACCTCAGCTCAACATTCTTCTTGAGTTTTTGAAACTTCATTCCTCATAGGTAGCAAGTCAGGTCAGGGACACACAGTAGGAGAGTACCATAAGGGGGTGGATGCGTGTGGCATATCTGGGTCTGTTTAGCCTGGAGAAGAGAAGACCGAGAGGGGATCCCATCCATACTTATCAGTATCTAAAGGGTGGGTGTCAAGAGGATGGGGCCAGACTCTTCAGTGGTGTCCAGCAACAGGACAAGGGGCAACAGGCACAAACTGGAACACAGGAGATTCCACCTGAACATGAGGAAAAACTTCTTTCCTGTGAGGGTGGCAGAGCCCTGGCAGAGACTGCCCAGAGAGGTTGGGGAGTCTTCTTCTCTGAAGATATACAAAACCCGCCTGGATGGGTTCCTGTCCAGCCTGCTCCAGGTAACCTTGCTTCAGCAGAGAGTTGGACAAAATGACCTCCTGAGGTCCCTTCCATTCTGTGAAGTTATAACCTGTGTTAGTAACAGAACATTACAAAGAAGTATGTCCAGTTGCCTTGTGCCCACCATCTCTTGCATTCCACTTTCTGGGTGGATAAACATGTTAGAGACACACCACCACAACCACTGATTCATGGGTTCTGCTGTATGCCCTAAATTATATGCTAATGTATTCAATGAATCATTTAGGATATGGGTTATTAGCCTGGTTTTCTAAAGAAATGAGGCTTCCATCATCACACTGTGACTGGAAGTTCTCTGTAGTATCTCTTGAAATCCCCGGCCAATTTCAGTCAATCAAAGACACTGAGGTCTCTATGGCTTTCAGGTCTGGGCTAGACAACACACTTGATGCCAGCAGAGTTCAGCTCTGGATGCTCCCAGCTGAGAAGCAGCTCTTTTTGCACTTCTGCAGGATTACGTGGGAAATTCTCTGGGTGGAAGTCTCAAGACCACCGGGTACTGCCCAGGGAGCCACCTGCTAGCCTGGCCTGACCAGGTGAGCTGCCCTTGATCGGCACCCCGGGCCCACCATGCCACGCTTTGAGGGATGAACAGCAAAAGGCCCATCCCTCAGCATGATCCGGGAGAGGAGACTCGGGAGCGGCGCCAGTGGATCCCAAAAGCTGCGGGAGGTCAGAGAGGCCGCCCCGAGGAGGACAGCGTAACCCCGGGGAGAGCCCCGACCCCAGCGAGGCCGCCGCCTCCACACGGGTGGCGCGAAATGGCCCCTGCCACCCCCGCTCGCCCCTCAGCAGCGGCCCCTAGCCCCTCCGCGCATGCGCAGGAAATGGGTGGGAGGGAGGGGGCACGAGCGTTCCTGCGGCACGTGACGGGGGATGCGAGGGNCTCCGCGCCCGTAACCCGGAAGCGGTGCGGCTGTGAGGAGGGGAGAGCGCCGGGACATGGCTGCTGCCCGCTTCTGTCTGCGCGCCGCAGCCGGCGTGGCCCTGCCCGCCGCGACGCGTGGCTGAGCCGCGACCTTGTCTTCCCCTTCCTCCTTCTCCTCCCGCCGCCGCTCGGACGCTGCCTGGGCCGGTAGCGCTGANCCGGTGCGGGTGAGGGGTGGGGGGGGTGGTCCCTTGCTGTCTTGCGGGGGCCGCGGGGCCGGTAGCGGGGTGGAGGCGGGTAGGATCCGGGGTGGTGCTGTGAGGGGAGAGAGGGAGGGAAGGGCCCTGGCCTGCTGCAGCTGCATGAGCCCTGCTGAGGGGGGCGGCTGCCGAGCGGGGGGCGTCCGCTTCCAAGTCTGGAGCGCCGCATAGAGCCGTAGGGTCTGGGGATTCATTTTGTAAGTGCATACGTGTGCGTGTGATTTGTTTTCTTTGGGGGGGATCTAGGGTGCCGCTTTGGAGGGTCGCGTTTACTGTTGCATTAGTTGTGGGATTTTTCTTTTTAAGGACTGATCGCATTTCATTTATATTTTTGTGAGGTTGGTCTTTTTATTGTTGGGAGGGGTTTTGGGTTTGGGTTTTTTTGTTGTTGTTATTTTTTTGGGGGGTGTTAGTGGGGTGGTTTTTTTTTATTATTTTGTTTTTTTGTTTTTGTTTTTTCCTTTTTATAAGCAGATCTTCAGGCTTTGAAGAGCTGCACTGCTCTTGCTGAACCGCAGTTCCTCCAAGGCTGCCGTTGTTTGCTTTCCGGGAGGGCAGCTGGTGGCCTTGCAGGAAGGTGCGCAGGTTTGCGCTGGGGGAGGGCTCTGGGTCGGCGTGGTTTGACTCCTTTCCAGCATAGGTTAGGTTTTTTTCTCCGGCGTCTCTGATGCCAGAACAAGGCCCCAGAATGAACGGTTTCTCTCTGGGCGAGCTCTGCTGGCTGTTCTGCTGCCCGCCTTGCCCCAGCCGCATCGCTGCCAAGCTGGCCTTCCTGCCCCCGGAGCCCACCTACACCGTGCTGCAGCCCGAGCAGCAGCAGGAGGCCGGGGCGGCCGCTGGGGCAGGAACCCCCACGGGATCGGGCACCTGCAGCCTGCACTTGAGCGAGCGGGCGGACTGGCAGTATTCCCAGCGGGAACTGGATGCCGTGGAAGTGTTCTTCTCCCGCACGGCTCGGGATAACAGGCTGGGCTGCATGTTTGTACGTTGTGCCCCCACTGGCCGGTACACGCTGCTCTTCTCGCATGGTAATGCTGTGGACCTGGGCCAGATGTGCAGCTTCTATATTGGCCTTGGCTCCCGCATCAACTGCAACGTCTTCTCTTATGACTACTCTGGCTACGGGGTGAGCACCGGCAAGCCCTCTGAGAAAAACTTGTACGCAGACATTGATGCAGCCTGGCAGGCCCTCAGGACAAGGTAAATGGATTTTGGGGACAAGGTATTTCTGTGTCTTTGCTTAATCCTCATAAGTCCAGTGTCTGCCCAAATAACTTGCTAAGAGGTACAAGGGAAGGGGTTTGTAGATGGTTTTAGTTATTTTGATGACCTCGCCAAGTGTTCAGTCAACACCTACAATGTGAGTTACTGGATGGCCTTCATCCTTGGGCCTTTTCTAGATTTAGAGCTGTAAATCAGTCTCAATTAGTCAGCTGTACCATTACGCATCTCCATCTTGAGCAGGACATGTTGCACTGGTTGCAGTTTGAGCTTACAGGGTGGAAAAAAAAAAACTTTTATTCAAGACTTGCCTACCACAGTTTATGCTCAAAACTTTGACTGAATTTGTCGATAGCCTAGGCTCGTGCTTACAGGCAAACTGCTGGTGGCCTGCAATGCATGTGGGGTTTCACATGAGGTTGTGTCACATAGCTTTCTCTTCTGGCAGCCCAATGACTGTTATCAAATTGGGTAGGGTAGCGGGGTGGAAGGAAGAAGTGTTGACAGGTAGAAGTAGATCTGGGGACCCTGCCAGGAGGAGATGCTGAAGTAGGTGGCATCCAAAGGGATGGAGTAGCAAAGAGAAGGCTGTGCCAAGGTGGGGTGGTCATTAGGAACAAGGAGCCCTTGGTTTCTAGGAAACCCTGAGCAGAGGATTTCAGAATCCTGAGCTGCTGCTTCTGGCTCCTTGCTACAACTGATTGCCATCCCTGGACCTCTGTTGCTTCTGTCCACAGAAACAATGAGCTCCTTTTGCTGTTGTGTAAGTAGTACTTAATGTAGGCCCCCACAGAACATATCCTGAGAGAGAGAGCTTTAAAAAGCTTAAAGTGTTGCAGTAGGGGGAGAGAAAAGGATGATGAATGTTTTCTGTTTGTGGCTCTGGGGTTGTGTAGATGAACTTGATTTATGTGAAATGGGTATTTAATGTCTATTTTGGGGATACGTGCCAGATTCAAAAATAGTGACAGGAGTTGTTACTAATTTAGATAATTGGCTTTTCAAGAATCCGGGGATTGGTCAGTTGTTGAGTCCAAATGCCTTCTAACATTGGTTTGCCCAAGTCAAAAGTCAACTTATGAGCATGGGGGAGAAAGGCGTAGGGGGAAGTTATTCTTTCATGGCATGTGTTCTGTCTGTTTGGTGAGCAAGCCAGAACCTGGGTTCATCTTCCAGGGCTCTCAAAAAAACCAACCCCACAAAACCTCCCCACAAATTTTTGCTTGAATATTAATAATATGGTTTTATGTAAAGAAATAATTTTGATATGCTGTATGCAGAATAAATTACTAAATGCTGCTAATATGCGTGTGGGTGATGTAAATAAGGTTTAAGGGAGTTCTCTAAGCCAAGTATAGTTAATGTTTGACCTTCAGTTGCTGTGTTTTCTCTCAGTTTCACTTCATGTTTAGTTGATGATACCTTTTCACGGAAGCCTTCTAGAGCCCTGAAAAAGTTTTTTCACATCCACCTAGGAAACGGTCCCGTCTTGACAGGCATTTAGTATGTGTTTAAGATCTACGAAGACCCAGAAGCAAGGGGTTACTTCCCTTAAGTCCTTTGAGAATCCTGACCCCGTGATGCCAACACGTGCCTGGCTTGCTCTGAGAGGATTGAGCTCCTGCTATTAAATTGCGACTGGAGGAAATTTATATTAGAGGCCTTTCTGTGGTTTATATGTGATCTAGGTTCTACTTCCTTCCTTGAACTGAGGGGTTGAAATTTGGCATTTCTTCCTTTGCCATGTTTGTAAACCCCACCATCTAGTGCTACCTTGAGAGTGCTGTTGGAGTAGTTGTGTTATCACTGGTTAGATTTTTTAGGACCCATGGAGAACATCACAGTATTGTAGATGCCCAGTAAAGGAATTTTGTTACTGTAAAATGTAAGCTTAAAACAAATATAAATTGAATCTGTCTATTAACTGATGACTGTTGCCTCATAACAAGTATGAGCCAAAACAGTAGTCTTTCTGCTGATGAATTCTCTCAGCAGTACTGTGAATTTTATGAGACTGATAATTTCTTAGCCCCTTTTAATAAGTCCAAGTGGCTCACAAAGAAGTGTAATTCTGCTGTAAAAATACAAGTCTGCCTCCTGAGGTAAAATGTCAGATTATTCCATTTCTGCTGCAGTAGTTCATTGGTAACTTCCAAGAGTTTGTGTATGCTCTCATTCTTAATGCAAATTCCTACCGCTTGGCCTATGGTCACAGGAAGACTTAAAATAGGAGAGGGTTACTATGCCATTCAAAGCATTTAGTCATCTGTGCTAAGTTCTGTGGGAAGCTGATGCTCTTCTGAATCCACCAGATGTTCTACCTGGCAGCAGAAAGGAATCACGAAAATGTTGGAAGTGTAAGATTGATTTATTTTTTTATTTTAAATTGTGCCTGTGAAGTACTAATGATACTTGACAAATGGTTATTTGTCATTAGGTTTTGAAAGTTGCCCAGAGTAACGCGGGAATTGATCCTATACTTGGACAAAACAGATCGCTGCCAAATTTTAGAAATGGTGGTGAGCTGACTGGTTGCAAACTTGGCTGCAAATTTTCTCTGTTTTTTTCAAGGTACTGAAATGAGGATCTTGCTATCATATACACATTTAGGTGTCAAACCTTACATAACAAATGATTATAAAACTATCTTATAAACAGTAGATGAGAAATAAAGTTGTCAAGCTTTTTTTGTTTGGTTTCAATTACCAGCCTGTCTTTGAAGAATTAATGTCAACTATTCTCCATTCTTTTAGACTTTGTAAAGAATAACTTATTTTCCTTAATTCTAATTAAATTAGTATCCTCATGAATTAAATACACTCTTAAATGATAATTTTACTAATTATTAAATTTGAATGTGAACTGTCTTTCAGCCCAGGTAAAGATGATGATATATTTTATTCCTTTAAAATGAGTTTTTGTAGATGTTCTTTCAGAGATCTGACTGTAGCATTGCTTATTCTAGCTCCAATATCAAGTATTACTCAGTAATTAATATGGGCTGTTATATATATTTATTTCCACTTGATTAACAGATTTCCATCTGGTATCTAAATGTTTCTCAAAAAAATCTTCTGTTTAAATGCTTCCAGACAACACTTGAGTGTTTTATTTTAGGCAGGTTGGTCTGATTCTGTTCTGTTTGTTCCAAAACCAGATTGAAGAGAAGTTCTGTCGGACTCTGTCTGCTCGCATGATCCATATGGTTTCAAGTTGCTGGTTTTTACTGAGATGTGATTAACTCTTAGCCTGGTATCTGATTGACTTAGCACAACATCTGCACAGAATGACTTGATTGTCATCCTCCTCCCCCCTTTCCTGAATTCCATATGGAAAGATTGAACTTTCTAACGTTTTTACGTTAAGACAATGTACAATACTTAAAAACAGGATACACGCTTAGGGTTTGAGTACAGTGCTTAAGCACAAAACCATGACTGCTTTGTTGCTTGCATGCTATTTATGTTAAAATAGATTTATACGCTCTCTAAAAATTCAGAGAGGATTTGTGAGATGTTTTAAATTCTCAGTCAAATGAAAGAAGGCACTGCTTTCCCCACTCTCTCTGCTTCTGTAGTAAAGTATCAAAGAGGAGAACTATTAGTCCATCTTTTGGATATTGAAAGGAAGTGAAAAAAACGTACTTAATAAATAGCGTAGAAGAGCCGTCCTTGTTGCATTTAACAAAATAGAACTTGGCGTTTTTTCATGGTGCACAATTAAAACTTGTCTTCTGTTTCTATTTAAGCTTTTGACAAATGACAGATATTGTTGTAATGTGTGAATTCTTCATTCTCAAAACGTGGACGTTTGAGTTTCTTTCAGTCCATAGGAGAATGTTGGTTCACTTCCATTTTTCATTAAGCTTCTTAGTCAGTATGGCGTGATGAGAGGAGCTGACTTGTGAAATGGTATAGTAAAATGAGAAGGCTTTTGATGAATGGATAGCAGATAGCTTAGAATATTTAAATAATTTCTTAAACTTTTTTCCTCAAATTTAATGTTAAAATGAACCCAATAACCCAAACCTTTTATTATATGGAAATTTTATTATTTGTGGTGCTGATTGCAAGTGTCCGTTTTATTGCTATTTCCTTTGCAGGAGTTGGTGGAAAAGAGTTACAGTTTTCATTTAAGTAAAATTAGGAAACAGTCTTCATTGGATTAGACCACAGTGGTAACTGATCTGCTGAGGTTGTGTGGGTTTAGTTTGTCTCCATTCTGACTTGCTGAAGTGGTTACAGCTTTCTTGATGAATAATAGCTTC